>JABUQX010120839.1:0-17604 GCA_015478945.1 Trachelipus rathkii | reverse complement strand
TAGTGTGTGTATGAAAGAGAAGAATGCAAAAATGAACAATCACTAAACTTAGATGTTCTCGGAGTTGCACTGCAAGTTGAAATGTTCGAGATGTTCGAGTTCCTTCTGATGAGTGGTACTGCGAAAGCACTTGATAGAGGGGAAAGTAACAAGCTTGAAGAAAGCAGCTCAGAAATAATGGGTCCCGCGGATAGCAAAGGGTAACCACAATTAGCGATGGTAACCCGCTATTAGCACTCCGGTCCCGGTAATAGCAATAGGTACTGCTGCCCCGCAAATAGCAAACAGGTAGCCCCGTGAATAGCACCTGTTGGGAGATTTGCTAGGTCTTCAATAGGTTCCATATCTGACATCTAATTCAAGTCTTCTTCATAATTTTTTGCTTTTTCTCTATCCTGCAGATCACAGGCAAGTAGTCTATATTACTACAATGTTACGATAACAGGAATGAGATATTTTTTTTAAAGATTTGATATGTAAAACACACGACAAGTATGAGAATGTCTTCCATAACTAGGGGATTATAATTAAGAAAAATTCACCTGATCTCCTGAGGCGTAATAGTATAATGTAACATAGAGTGTGGGTGACGGATTTTAGACGTGGTAGTATGAGTGTAGAACTTTGTATTAGTATAAATGATTCAGTATCCTCAGACCATTTACAAAATGATCCCCAAATATGGAGACTATCATCGAATTATCTATAATACGAGAACATAATATAAATTTACCCAGTACAATACAATATATCTTATCTCTGTCTTTTTCTATCTAGGTTATTTAGTTGCGTAGCACTTGATTATCGCTCGTGTACATATAGGGTATGCATGCATCTGTTTGCCGCATAGTATTGGGGTAGGAGATAGCGAGGTAGAGGAGGGGTTTCTGGTTTCAAAAGGTTCTAAATTTATAACTATGAGGTTTCTACTTAATATTTTTTTATATAATATATAATATATATTATATATTATATATATATATATATTATATATATATATATTTATAGTATATTAATATTATATATATAATATATATATATATATATTATATATATATATATATATATATAATATATCTATATTTATAATATTATATATATATTATATATATATAATATATATATATATATATATATATATATAATATATTATATAATAATATATATAAATATAGTTTCTATTAATATTATATATATATATATATATATATATATATATATATATAGTGATGCAGAAAAACATTTTCTAAACTTATATTTTGCCAGAAAAAATATTTAAAATATTTGGGGGGCAAGTTTTGTTTTATAATTTTGTCATTATCTTCGTTATTTTCTGCTTAATATATAGTGTATATTCATTTTTATAACAGACTTAGAATGTTTGAGCCATTTCTGTTTTTGCTTTATGATTGATTCTTAATGATCGGAGAAAAAAATTACTCAAAAAGTTTTTAATTTTTTCTCAAAAATCGAAAATTTAGCTCAGCTTTTGTAATACTGAATCGATTTTAAATTTTATTAAAGATTTTGAATTTATTTGTCACGTTCATTCTTAGGACGTTTGTTACATCATACTCCAAAATAAACAAACGTTTCAAAATTTTTTTTTATTATTTTTTTTTATTTTCTATAAAACAACCGCCTTTTCTTAAAAAAAATTATCATCTCTCTCTCTCTCTCTCTCTCTCTCTCTCTCTCTCTCTCTCTCTCTCTCTCTCTCTTCTCTCTCTCTCTCTCTCTCTCTCTCTGTATATATATATATATATACTATATATATATATATATATTATATATTATATATATATATATATTTTATATATATATATATATATATAATATATTATATTCGTGTATAAGAGAAAGTACATTTTTGTCAAGTACAGTACAAGTACAAGTACTAGAATTGTTCAAGTCAATTGTTCAAGTACAAGTACAATACAAGTACTGGTATCAAGTACAGTACAGTAAAGTCTTTTATGAAAACTGCATATATTATATATATATATATATATATATATATATATATATATATATATATATATAGTATATATATATATATATTTATATATATATATAATATACATGGGTCGTCAGGGGGGGGCAGGGGGGCAGCTGCCCCCCCAGAATGTTTACTCTTATAGAGTCTACTTGCGAATTTTTTTGATCCAACGTCCGTGGGTTGGCGGTTAAGTCGTTTTTACGAATGTATATATATTATATATATATTATATATATATATATATTATATAATATATATATTATATATTATATATATAATAATATATATATAATATATATCGAGGCTAATTGCAAATGTCTTTTCTCACATTACTCTTGCCGATACGAGATCTCTCCTCTTTATATGCTCTTTTAATTGTAGATAGAACTGTGTTGTTTATTCTATTATGGCTTTTTTTAATGTTGCATGGTATATATAAATCTGATTTTGGTGTTCAGGTCGGATTCTCAATTCTTTAATTAGTGGTTTTAAGGTCAAAGTAGATTGAATTATTACTCCGTGATGCGATCTATATAACACCGCTTCACTGTAAATTTATAGTTCAATTTCATCAGATCATGGATTAGGAGATTTCTTGGTACGTACGTTTTACTTAAATATTATAATAAATTTTTTTGTATTTACTCCTGAAAAGTAGGAATTTGTAACACATGATCTTACTTGTCCATATGAGGTTAATTAATAATTTCTTTTTAAAATAATTTTTCATTACATACACAAGAATTATGGTTTCAAATAAGTTTGCTATCTTTTATTTTTTCTGTTACATCTTTGAATGTTAGTTAAATTATTAGCCTATGACCATATGTTTTGTGGCCAGAGATTTCAGTTGTAGAATATAGTTTACTATATATATATATAATATATTATATATATCTATATAATCTATATATAATATATATATATTATATATAATATATTATATATATATATATTATATATAGATATAGATTGAAATCTATTCAAATTCCATGAAGGATGACGTAAAAGTAAAATTTGAAAAGGAAGATCAAAATTTAATTGAGGAAGGAATCTTAATAGTCTGTAAAGAAAAAATTGAAATTGGAGTGACTTCACTAATAACATTAGAGCAGGCATCGAAAAGCAAACCTATTATGGATTTTAGAGAGTTCAATGAAGCAGTATAGTGCCATATGGGAAATGAAGTAACTGTGCGTGATGCCACTATTTGCTATTGGATTAGAGTAAAAAGAGGGCGAAAAATTGTTGATTTAAAAGACGCATATTTGCAAAGAAGAGCTGACTCAGAGTTATGGAGGTTTCAATTAGTAAAGTTTAAAATCAGAACATATTGCCCAAATAGAATAGGATTCGGCCTTAATAGTGCGCCAAAGATAATGCCAAAAATACTAAGAAAAGTGAGAGAAAGAGATAGTACAGAAAGAGTGAGTAATCATTTTTTAAAGTGTGAGATGCTAACATGCGATCTGTAAGGGAAATACAAACACGGGAAACATAAAACGGGCTGTTGAAGCTGCAAGATGTTCCTACAGGACGTGCCGTTAGACATTCAAATTAACCAGCATTCTAAGAAATCAAGAAGAAAATAAAAAATATTATCCTGAAATAATTTCATGTGTGACTTTTTCTGGTACGCGGCAATTTAACCCTTCGGTATAGCATCAATGTGAGGGAGTGTTGCAGATTTGTGCCGCTTCGAATAGATGCCGAGATCAGTCATTGAAAACCATTTTGAAAAGGGTGAAGAAAATGCCACATACCAATCAGTCAGATTCAGAATGAGATCATTTCTCTATGTGGTACTACTATAAAGGAAAGCATGTTTAATAAGGTAAAGGAATCGTGCACGTATACTTTAACTGAGCAGATGAAACAGCTGATATTTCTGGAAAGGAACAATTGTCCATAGGGTTAGCGCTATTTCGACAAAGAGTACGATGAAGTCAAAGAGGAATTTATTGGGTTTGAGGACTGAAAGCGCTTGACGCAAAAACCATTTGCGAAAGCCATTGACAATTTTTTCACGACCGAAGAACTGAATTCCGAAGAAATGCGTGGGGCTTGTGTTCGATGGTTGTTCTAGATGGTTTGGCAAAGAAGGAGGTTGTACAAGCAATTTGCAGAAAAAGTAAAAAAGCATTGTTCTTTCATTGATCTTCCACAAACTAATATCTAAGTTAGTAAATGATTTGAACACAATACCAGAAACCCGCAATACTGTGGGAACTATAAGGAAGGACATTATTACGTTTCTTCGGCGAGTAGGTCTGGAGAAGAAATTAATGCGAAGCATCCACTATGCAGACCGAGATGGTCTGAACAACCAAGTGCATAGAGTGTTAAGGAGCACTTTGTAACGAATGATAAAGATTAGAATCCTATCCATTTAGAATACTCACAGAAAAAGGCGCTTTTCAGTTGCATTCAGTGGCAGGTAAGTCGTCATTCATCATGGCTATGGTATTGATCGCGAAAGTACTCTGCGATGTTAGAGCAGTTGTAAATGCTCTCCAATCAGAACTTGGATATCGTCAAAACCTCGCAACACATTCACATATTATGGAAATGATTAGGAGCATCGGAAAGATGAAAAAAAAGCACCGATGAAGTGTTAAAGAAGCTAATCAATTCGCCGAGCAACTGGAACTTGGTCTGAATATACATGGATTGTTGGTAGGCACACCGCAAGCAACCATTCCAGCAACAACCACGGAGTTTTTGAGAGATCCTTAAAACTCCGTATCTAAGATTCTTAACCTCTTCCTTTGGAATTACGGTTTTCTACTGAAAAATAAAACTGCTTATTGCAATGAATATCTCAATCCTTTCACATGCTACTCATAAAAATCGATGAGTTAAAGGAAAGACAGCTTCATTTTATAGTTTTTTACCACTTAGAGCATAGAAGAAGAGCTAGAATTTGGTACAAATTTGAAGGACAAGAACTGATAGTGAAGAACTACAAGATCTGTTGTCTCCCAAGTTTAAAGGAGACTGAACATTTTTCCGTAACGAAAAGCTTTGATAATACTACTACCCAGCATGCCTACATGCAGTACTCTGCGAAGGATCAAGACTTTTGCTGCGAAGTACTATGGAAGACGACAGATTAAAACGGCTGGAATATGATGAGTGTACAGAATTGTGTTTGAACAATTATGATTATTTTTATTTAAACAGTAGTTGATAAATTTGCCTTGAAACCAAGGAAATTACTTTTTTTATAATATAATTAATGAACTGCTCTATATTGTGAATTTCCATCATTGCATATTGTATTTGAAAATATGTTTTAATAAAACATTTTTTTTATATATAATTCATTTAATATCCCTACAAATGTTTCTAGTTTTATGTCTTCTTTCTTTTATATATATATATATAATATATATATATATAATATTATAATTATATATATCGTATATATATTATTATATATATATATATATATATATATATATAGTATATATAATATATATGGTATATATATATATATATATATTATATATAGATATAGATGTATATATAATATATATATATATATTATATATATATATATATAATCTATATATATATATTCTTATATATATATATATAATATATATAGGTGTTCTTTTTCGGTTAACCCCCACAACGATATATCGATTATTTAATTACATGATTATTTTATTTACATTGTTCCATATTAAATTTAATTTTGCAATAACAATTTTTTTTCGATCATTTAGTAATAAATTTTTTTATTATTATTTATCTTTTGGTGAAGTTTAAAATCTAGAATCAATTGGTTTAATTTAATCTGGATAGTTTCAATTAATTTATTCTTACTATAGTTGTTATCAAAGAAAGATGTCTTTAATAAAGTTAGTAAGAGATATTAACAGTAAAGAAAAAGCAATAGAATTTTAAATTGCTAAAGAAATCCTTCATTCTAGTCGTACTTGTAAGAATGGCCATAAGATGAAACTTTGCGTCAACGCTAAAATTGAAAGATGGCGTTGTTACAGTAGAGATTGTAGAAAAGAGATAAGCCTACGGAAAGATACGTGGTTAAAACGCAGTAGGATACCATTTGACACCTTAAAATATAATATTTTTAGTTGGTGTCATAAAATGGCTTCCACCAAATTTTGTATGTCTGAATTTAAATTAAGTACAGAAACGATTACAGACTACAAGAATTATTTACGAGAAATATGCGAACTTTCAATATTAGAAACTCAAAATTCTATTGGGGGATACAACACCATTGTAAAGATTAATGAGAGC
Organism: Trachelipus rathkii; assembly: GCA_015478945.1. NCBI lineage: Eukaryota > Metazoa > Arthropoda > Malacostraca > Isopoda > Trachelipodidae > Trachelipus > Trachelipus rathkii. The sequence continues at coordinate 11,333 of JABUQX010120839.1, read as the reverse complement.
TCATTCTAAAAAGTAAAAATACAATAAAGGCAGAATGTTCCAAAATCAATGGGTTTTCGGCGGGTTATGCCGAGAAACAAAGGAATGCTTCTTATGTTTGGTACCGAATAGAAATGCAAATACTTTATTAAACATAATTTCAAAAAGAATACGGAAAGGTACAACTATTATTTCAGATGGATATTTATAAGGATATTTCAAAGATCAAAGATATGGATTACAAACATGAAATTGTTAATCATTCAGAGAATTTCATTAATCCATATAATGGAGCTCATACGCAGAATATTGAAAGATTTTGGTGAATTCTGAACAAAAAAAAAACAAGTGTGCAGGAATGCGAACTAGAAGATTAATTTCAGTAAGCTTTTATGAGAACAAAAATAAAGGAAAGGAGAGAAAAAGCAAAGGATTTTCTTTTGTTTACATTGACGGACAAATAAAATTAAATTGTTTATTTTATTAAAATAAATCGATTAAATTTATAGATAATCGATATATCGTTGTGGGGGTTAACCAAAAAACAACCTATTTATATGTATAAATATATATCATTTTCTTGTTTATATATAAGCTATACTATATAACTATATATACAAACCTTCTATATAAGTATTTAAATAAGTATATTATCTAAGAATTGTTTTTGTATATGTAATATATATATAAATATATATATATATATATATATATATATATATATATATATTATTAATATATATATATTATATAATATTATATATATATATATATATATATATATATTAAGCTCTAAAAAATTTAAGGTGCCCCCTAGCTGGAAGCTTGGGCGACGCCATGTATATATATTATATTATATATATATAATATATATATATATATATATATATATATATATAATATAATATATATATATATATATATTATATATATATAATATTAATAATATTTATATATATATTATATATTATATATATATAAAAAATAATTATTTATATATATATATAATAATATATATATATATATATATAATTTATCACTCACCTCTCCCAGATACGTAATATACACCGGGAAGCAAGAATGTAGTAGAAGAAATGAAGCAGTGAAAGAAATCCCAGTCTTAACCGTATCCTTTAAATCCTTTTTAAGTGAGAATCATACAGTCAGAATCCACTAAGAGCTTCACAGAACGCGGACGGTCCTCACTATGACATCTGTCAATTTGGGGTTCATCCCTTGGTTCAGGTGGGCTTAATCAACTATAACCCTTACAAAAACGGCTGCCATTCCTCATTATTATGCACTTTTCTTCTCGCCTTCTCTACAACCTCACATTTGCTCCCCCTCACCCATCTCCAACGCGCTCTCTCTTACTCGACTCACTCACCACTTTTTCTTGCGGATCTTCCAGCCGGTCATTTCCAGCAGCTTACCACTTAAAAGCATCGTTAACCACCGACTACTCATCAGCTAACTTCCACTTGATCAAACCATCTCACGGTATGACTTGTCATTTATTCTCTCATTTACGCCCTTTTCACACCACACAATCTCTAATACGTTTTCATTCTCATTTTATCGAATTCTTTCACACGCTAAAAAGTGTAGTGGGCCAGTAAAGTGGGCCATTCACGAGAAAATATGTTATAATCTGCTGAAAGTGCCTAACTACTGTTTATATTTCAAAATGCCTAAAGAAAGATTTGGATTAAAAGTATGGGGAAAAGAAACTAATTAGTGATTACAAGTGCATATGAATAAAAATTGATAATACACCAAAATTATATTAGAGGTGTCCTGCTTTTATATATATTAGGGTGGAGTTGGAGCCACTGCGACAGCAACCCCAACATCCCCCGCACTAAAATTACGCCCCCCACTCAATTTTCTTGTAATCATAAACTGTTTGTAGCTGAAGATCTGTAAATGAACGTAGGCGGGGAAAAGATGGAATTGAATGACTGAGACGAAAACAGAGACTGAAAGAATTGTTTACATCCTTATCATACACAAGCTGAAAACCGAAATGAAAAGAAAGCTGAAAACCGATACCAAATTGGGCAAAGCAATAATATTATATATATATATATAATATATATATATACTATTATATATATATATAATATATATACTATATAATATATTATATATTATATATTATATATACCATATATAATTATATATATATATATATATTATAGGAGTATATATATATATAGTGACTGAGGGACTGATTGGTGAGAAACAAGTGCGTTTAGGAGTGGTAAGAGGATGTGTGGATCAAAAGTCTTTACATTTGAAAACAAATGATTTGGAAAATGAGGTGAGAAGAAGAAATAAATTCCGTTAATTATTTTAGCGTTTTATGGATTTGCCAATCAGGCCACGCCTAAATGATAGAGTTTTAATAGGGAAGGGCTATGTTGCAGGTGTTAGTGATATATGGATTTGGTGGTAGGCCTTCTGAATGGAATTACAAGTATGTATGACGATAGTGAAAGCGTGTGTAAGAATAAATGGTGTCAATGGTGGATTGGTTTAGGATTAATAGCGGAGTAAGACAGGGTTTGTTATATGTCTCCTTGGTTATTCATTTGTATATCGATGGGGTTATGAAGAATTAGAAATGGGGAGTGGCAGGAAATGGTGTTAGAATGGTGGACAATGGAGATGATGGAGGGTGCCCTACCTATTACCTATTATATGATTTTGGTTCTGTGTGGGAATCTGAAGAGAGTTTGAGAAGGATTTGATAGAGAGATTTGGCAGGGGTGTGTTAAAGGGAGGGGCTTGAAAGTAAACGTGGATTAAGAGTAAGGTTAATGGTTGTGAGTGAAGGACACTCCTCAGTGTGAGTTATGTTAGATGGTGAAGCAGCTAGAACAAGTGTGCCTGAGTTTAAAATATTCAATAGGGTATATGTTGGATGGAGAGGGAACGGATGAAAATGCAGAGTGTAGTAGAAAGTTGTTGTGAATGGCAGGAAGTGGCTGGTGCAATTTAATCGTTGGTCGAATGCAAAGGGACTAAGTCCTTGAGTGTGCTAGGGTCTTTTACATGAGGGTATCGGTATGTTGTTTCCTGTGTTATTGTATGGTAGTGAGACGCTATTTTGGTCTGGACTCAAGAACACTATCCAGATTCTTAAAGTTTCAATGTTGTTCAGATGGACAATCTTAGGGGTGTGCTAGGTGTGAGAAGAATTGATAAAAGAGAGTTTGAACGTATTAGAAGAGTGGTGTGGTGTGAAGAAAGGGGTAAATGAGAGAATAAAATGAAAGTATGTTGGAATGGTTTTTGGTCATGTGGAAAGGATGAAATGAATGATCGGTTGGTTAAGCGGATTGTATAGTGGTGAGTGTTGTTGGGACACGACCGCTGGGGACCGAAGAGAAATGTGATGAGTCGGTGAACGAAATGTCTGAAGGAGAGAAATGTGAGTTTGGCAGAGGCGAGAATAAAGGTGCATGATAGGATGCAGAATGGCGGGGTTTTTTGTTATGGGGGCATGGTTTGTGGCCCACCTGGGCCAGGGGATGAACCCTTACAGTTGACGATTTTACCATAGTGAGGGTCCGTCGCGGTCCCATGATGCCTCTAGGGTGGATTTTCCTGTCTGTGACGAGCTCCACTAATTAATGGTACAGAGGGGGCGGTAAGGCTGGGCTCTCTTTTCGACGTTTGTCATGTTCTCCTAACTGTTTTTCTTTTCGCGGATGCTTGTTACAGCACGCGTTACCCCCAATCTCTGGGGCAAAAGAGGAAGGTGAAGAAAGAAGAAAAGAAAGAATATATATTATATATATTATATATATATATATATATATATTAATATATATATATAATATATATAATATATGTATATTATATATATATATATTATAAGTAATATATATATATATTATATATATATATATATATTATATATTATATATTAAAGCAGAAAACTGTTGTCTGTTGTGGGAAAATCGCGGCTTAAATGGCTGGCAAGCGTTCCTCTTCGAACTATAAACTTTTCGTAATGATTGAAGAAATGGAAGGATGGTTCGCAGACGTTATAAAGATCCCATAGCCATATTTTTTCAAACACCATTCGCATTTCAACCGAATTGGTCATCTTGTTGTTGGTCAGATACACCCAACTGAGAATGGTATGGTAGCTGTGTATACGACTGAGAATGAACAGACGGATAGTCGGGCTGATGACTCGAGTTCGATGGGTACTCCAACTGAGGAGTCGAATAAGCTGTAGAGGAGTGAGGCAACTGAGGTGGAGGTACAAAAGCTGAGGGAGGCAATCCGGTAAAAGGAGCCGCACCCAACCGTCTCTCGATGTTGGTCAACGTTCGAGAAGTTGACTGCCGAGGTGGTTCGATAGATGATTGTATAATTTGTTCCCTTTCTTCACTTCTTGTTACTGTAGAAGGTCGACGGCTGGTTCGTGAGCGAACGTCACGGCGATCAGAAGGCCGTGGACGGGAAAGTGCGTCAGAGGTGAAGAAGCTTTGGTATTTCCGGAGGAATTGTTCTAGGAACAATCGGTTAGCATGTAACCCACCTGAAAACATCGGAGTTTGAAGGTACAACTGCTTCTTTTTGATGTATCTGATATGAGGGGTGTTCTTATACTCCGGGCTGTGTCGTTTTGTTCCGTAGTAATAGTTGAAAACCTCACTACCGCGAAGTGGTTTTATCTGTCCACTTATACCTGAAATATGCCAAATCTTCAAAGCGGATAAGAGAACGGATAGAGTGTTCTCTCATCAACCGAGGGGACATGGTGTCGTCGTCCTTGAGATGATCTGCAAAAGCCGGACCCCATGCTTTCGTGATCCGTTTCTGGTTAAAGACATACATGTCTTTAACTGGGGGAATCAAGAGATAAACTTTTACCCTCGGATTCTTCTTTTTGGCATATTTAGTGATCCTATCCATAACACTGGGTACACCCTCGACTGTGAAGTTTACTGCTGGCTCGAAAACTGTAGCTGTTTTATCTCCATTCGTAATGGATTTTTTCTGCCAAGCCAAGGGTGTAAGCGCCCATATTAGGATAAAGTCGACATTTGAAGTCATGAGGGTTTCAATGCTGGAAGGACATTCATGAATAGTCCGCCCCGAGATATAATCCACCCTGACATGAATATTGAATTCTTCTCGTAGCAGTTTTTTTCTCGTGGCGGAGCAATTTCAACTCGCTGGCGCCAACAGCTAAGAGAGTCTTCATACTGCACGAGAAGAATACATCTGTTCTATTATTTGCATCCGTGTAAGGTGTTATAAAATAATAACAATAATTCTTTTTCCATTACTACAAATTTAAATTTAAGAATTTAATATTTACAAGTCTGCATTTATTATTAATTATTAATTAATTCTAATTCCAATTGACAATTTTTAACTTGTAGTATAAAGTATCTAATCTAATATTTATCTTTACATTTCTGAATTTCAGTAATTTTTAACTTAATGAATATAATTAATTAATATGTCATTATTTACATAAATATTTTTTATTAATTTTTCAATTCTGAATTATTTTTTTTTTACATATTTACAAATTTATAATAAGCACATTAATAAGTGTCGGTGTATCACAAATTGAAAAAATGTTGAGTAGAAAAAAAAAACGTACAAGCTGTGTTGGCTTATCATAATATTAGTTGAATACCACGAAGGCAAGCTTTCAACTCTGTTAACTGCATTGTAAATGAGAATATGAAATTTATGATTAAACTATCGGGGAATATATATACATTGGTAAGTTAAATATTTAATATTAAAAATAATAATAAATTACTACAGCCAACAACCATGTTCTGATAGAATTTATAGGCAGGTATTCAGTGAGGCTGAGATGAATGTAAAGATTCTACAATGTAATGATTTTGTCTGAAGCTAATTTAAATGAAAAAAGATGAGATGAGTGCATGTATCCGCATTGCATTCCGCATTATGTGCATCGCATCGTATCCCGCTAATTCGCATCGCAATCCGCGAATTATCCGCATTGCATTCGTTAATCATCCGCATTGCATCCCGCTAATTTCATCGCTGCAACCCCATATGACCAACCCTTCCCAGAATTCTCAGAAACCAGGAAAGAATGAGAAAGGAAAACGGGAAAATGATGATGGAAAGAGCGAAACACCACAAGAACAAGTGTTCCGTGAACATCGGTAGATCTTATTGAAGAAACGTTGAAATTCTGATAACGGTTAACTGTAAATGTTTTGAAAATTTGATAGCTGTTAACTGTAAAAGGGTCTATAACAAACTGCTCTTCTTCTACTGAGTACGTATTCCAGAGGAGTTTCCATTACATTAGGGAAATCAGGTACTGGTCCCATACGTCGAGTAAACGGACGAGGGGGAAGGTTGAACCTGGTTAACTCTTCCTCTCCTATATGGACTAATTCAAGATCACTGTCATCAAGTTGGAGATGTGCAGGGTCACCGAGAACCTCACCGACTACATTATATGGAGCTGGTGGTGTTTGAGACAGTGATGGTAACTGATAGGAATCTGAAGGAAAAGAAGACGGTGGACTAGAATGGAAACCTGAGAAATCTGTGCGACGATTAGCACTCACAGTAGACGTACTGAATTGGAAAGGCGAAAAAGGTGGAGGCGTAACTTGTTGAGTTGGAGAAGTTACCACTGAGAACAGTTGAAGGACCAAGGAGATTTGAACTTGGTCTCTCCTTGAAGAACGAACTCAAGAAAGACGCTCCCTCTAATTCACTAGCTGAGTGAAATGCAACTATATTTGGATTTGTTATAGCCGGAGATTGGGAAGTAGAAACTGATGACACAGTAGTGTGACTAATAGGTGTAAAAGACGAAGATACTTGAAGTTGTGAAGTTGAAGGATATTCATGAGTATAAAAATCATGGCAATCCATAGACGGGATATACACACTGGGACTGTGAATAAGAATTGGGGAGGTAGCAGAGAAATACTGCTGTAAAGATAAAGGTGGAACCGGAATGGTCCGTGAAGAATTTGTTGTATCACTTGGAGGAAGTACAAAAGTAACCTTGGGCGGAGAACGAGAAGGCTGAACCACTGTAGGTGAAAGCACTGGAGTTCTCACAGGAGACATTGTTGATTCCGAGGTATCAACGTTCAGTTGTTCTATTTGATCCCATAAGTTAGGCAACCTCGTGAATAGATCCATTGGAATGGGATTTATTGGAAGAAATCCCTCAAAATCGTTTTCTTCATCGTCTTCGATTGGCTGAAAAGGGTCTTCTTCAAGATCATCACCTGATATTGAAGAGCTGTTAGCGACTGAATTAACATCAGAGTCTTCCGCATCTTCATCCACTTCTTTGTCTTCTTCATCTCTTCGTCGGTAAAGAATTTCTCGCGCACCTCAGGGTTGCGAGATAAGTATTTGCGAAGGTATGTGGGAATATCTATCCATCCTCGTAAGTGGGAGAAATGGACTTTCTGTAATCGGTTTTGTTGGTCATTGGCATGTCTAACAAGGTAAGTAACCCTGTTATCATTAACTGTAGTTATAATATATGGGCCTTCCCACCATCTCTTAAACTTCTGAATAGTTTTATGACCAGTGCGAATCACCTTTTTAGCAATTTTCTGCCCGACACGAAAAGGTCGAAAGTTCGCACTACCTTCTTTCCAATATTGAGGAAAACTGTGTGTTGGAGAATGAGCCTTCTGCATAATAATGTCGGAAGGTGAAATACCGAGAGCACTATGTGCTGTGTTATTGTAAATAAGAACAGAAGAAGAAAGTTCCTCATCCCAACCATTGGGATTTTCAAGCACCAAGCATTTGATTATCTGAATTAAACTTCTGTTGAAGCGCTCACAAACCGTATTGCTAGCAGGGTGAAGCGGAGAAGTTCTTATATGCTTGATGTTATGTTCTTGAAGAACATCTTGAAAAGTCTGAGAAGTGAACTCAGCACCGTTATCAGTAAGAATTCGATTCGGAACTTTGGGAAGAAACGGAAGAATTTGATGTTTAAATTTTTTTAGAAACTGAAAGACTAGTTTTGTTCGATAAAGGAACAACAGAAACCCACTTGGAAAAGTGGTCAATGAACACCATACAGTACTTGTGACCTGAACCTGTTTGAGGAAATTGTAGCAAGTTCATTGGACACAAGTCGAATGGATACTCAGCTAATATATTTAACATCGGAGATGTCATAACAGAAGAAAATGTTTTCTGTCTTTGGCATATCGGACAACATCTAACGATGTCTGAGACCACCCGGTTTACCCGCGGGTGCAAAAAGTGCTTGTAAATAAGCTGTAGAAGTTTATTTTCGTCCGATATGAGCACAAGAAAAATGAAGACCTAAAACTATATGAACAAGAAAATCAAGAGAGATGACATACAGCAATTCTCCTGATTTTAGTTTGTGAAAGAGTATCCCATTTTCAAATACTAGCTGAGATCTGTATTGCTTGTACATTTTATGTACCCTGAGCCAACAACCTTGAATAATGTCCTTATTCTGAAAGCCTCTAATGATCAACTTTAGATCTTTGTCATTAGCTTGATTATTCAGGATGTCTATTTCATCAATATTGGAATTGTTGAACATATTACTGTTAACTGTTGTGATCCGACCCACATGAGGATGAGTACGCACACTGCGGCGACTAATTCCTGTAGCTATTACTGTTATCTCATCGTTGTCCTCTCGACGAATGAGTTCTTTTTGGGACAAATCAGGCAAGAGCTCATTATCCCGTAGAGAGTATGTTCCCAAATATTATTGCGAAACCTCCATATAATTCTTCAAGGAACGATGAAACATTCGGTGGGTTTCGTTTCAAATCCACCTTGAAACCGTAGTTTTAAGATTGACATAACTGGTCATCGGAAATTTCTTTTATCCTCCTTCCGAAACCTAAACTAATTGCTATTCACCCCTAACTTATTGCTAAGATGGCAAAAGTTCAATCCTGGTCCTTTCAAGCTCTGCAATACTGCATCACTCACCAAACTTACACCTGCCCCACTATCAACAAGGCATTCATACACATTCGAGCTGTTGTGTTCTAATTTTACGCAAGCAATCAGTGGATCCACCTCTGCCTGGCAAAGATTTATGGTAACAACCATATCATCATTATCTGCAAGGCTGTTTACCGCCAGATGCACATGACAAGTAGTACCTTCTGCAATGTCATGTGGTCGTTTCACCCTGTTGTTTGCTATTTTTTCCTGCCTAACACTATGACTATCGCTACTTCCTAACACGACAGTTTCTACAGGAGGGCTACTCGCTACGACTGATGCTACTGGTTCCGTAGGGGAACAACTACTACTGCTACTACATACTACTGGAGAAGAAAGAGAGTAACTATCTCTATTACTATCTCTGGGTACTGTGTCAGGAAGAAGGGTACTAGCACTACTGCTAACGACTACTGAGTCTACAGCTACTGGAAAGGTGCTAGCACTACTTCTATCACTACTTACTATCGTATCTACTTTGGCGTCTGCATGATAGTTCATGAGCTGTAAATCGTTCTGCACTGGAGGGCTCATTTCCGTGAGGACTTGCAGTTTAAAGCTCCAGCTTGCTCTGTTTCTGAAGAAGGACCCATGCATCGGCCTTCCAGATGTGACTTGTGACACCAGTCGCAAAGGTCTAGAAACTTTCTTTGCGGCCTCGGAGAGTCACGTGTGTTAGTCGGTGTTCTGTTTGAATTGTCCGCGCGTGGGGAATTATGTTTTCTGTTTTGACCAGAGGCCTGTGGGGCTCTGTTTTGTGTAGGCGACCTCTGTGTCCTTTGTACATTGCGCGGTAGTGTCTTCTGTGGACAGTTAATTCCGGCATGTGGGCCCTTGCAAAATGGACACACTCTACCAGAATTTAATTGTTTTGTGCGTGGAGGAGATCTTATGGATCTACATTCAGACCTTACATGCCCCCTCTTTCTGCAATACGAACATATCCCTAAATACTTGTAACATTCATCCATCACGTGCCCAACATTCTCACAGTAATCACAAACGAGGTGTTTTCGGGTAGTATTCTCGTTGTGACGTGTCGGCGTGTAAGTGTTTTGGGTCTGATTACGTCTGTTATTGGATGAGGGATAATTGTGTTTATTGTTTCGTGTATTGTTTTGGCGGGAATTGTTTGTTTTGGAAGATTGTGATTGTTGTGAATTTAACAAAACATCTGACCAACCTGGATTGACAACATCTATTCTAATAGTCTGGTCCAAGTCTTGTTTAGGCTGATCAGAAGTAGCCGCCAACATACTGTTACTAGAAGAGGCGGTTACGTTCTTCCCTTTGTTGTAGTCTCTATCGTAGGAGTCTGCAAGACTAACTATTTTTCGCCATGTTACACGAACATTACTATCTTCCTCTTGCTGCTTTATATAATCTGATATCCGTTTTTCCACATAAGGAGGAAGACTTAGGAGAAAAGCAGTTTGGAAAGAATCATGTTCTCTCATCTCTAATCCATGATAAGCTTTCTTGGCAAGGTGTTCCAGACGAAGAGCATACATACGAACGCTCTCACCTGGAGTCCTGTAAGCGGAGTGATAAGCTTTCAGCTTATACTCGTCCTTTCGTTTTTCTTCCTGCTGATACCAAGAAAGTAGAGTCTCTTTAATGGAACTGTAGTTCCTGTCATCTTTGAGTAACAAATTGTACAGTTGAAGGAACGATCCTTCTAGTTGCCTACCAAGCAACCTTAACCACTGATGAGGCGCATTTGGATAGTTATATGAACAGTATTGTTCAAAGTCGGCGAAATAACTAACCAAATCATGATCTGCCTCGTATTTGAATTTTCCCGGCTCAACCACTTTGACCTTCCGCGAGTTCTTGGCAATTTCGGCTAAGTATAAGATAGATTGAGACATCAGCAGCTTATGACGCTCCAAAATGTCCAATCTACTTGGTGCAAGAAACTGCGTTGGTTCTCTGTTGTGGTCTACGTTAGAATATATCGGTTGTGGTTGAGGAGGAACAACATAAGACCTGGTATCAACAAGTGGTGCGATACCAGCTTGTTGAGCTGAAAACGGAGTCTCTGATATGCTGGAAGTCAAGGGATCATTCATGCCCTGACTGTAATAAAGTATATTTGTGTATGGCTGTCTGTGAGTCACGTCAGTCTGTTGTGTTATGGGAGGCGTTGTGTGAATTGTGTATATCAAGTCTGAGGGTGACCCTCCGTATAGTTGAGCTGTAGTTCCTGGATAAAGCTGTTGTTGTCCCATTGTTACCGTTGGAGATACTGGTGAACCGAAGTTTATCAGAGCCATCTCATTACTAAGTAAATCCACCGGAGTAGCAGCAACATTAGGAACAACCGTCTGTTGTATCTGTTGAGGCTG
>JABUQX010120838.1:15000-20000 GCA_015478945.1 Trachelipus rathkii | reverse complement strand
CTCTCACGTTCCCAAACAACTCCATAAGTGCACATATATATATTATACTTTCACCTTTTAATTAAATAATATATTTCAGAGGTAAAAGATTATTATTATTAATGTAAATACCTGCTAGCTATATTACTTAATATTCTACTCACTCTATTTATTATATCTTCTAACCTCCTTACTCACTGTATTTTAATTTAAAAATCTCTTATATTATGTAACATTTTACCATCCATTATTTCCTCATGAGGTAAGACTCTATATTGATTTAATTTTCAGTCTTGCAATCTTTGATGAGAACCTATCAACACTCTTCCTAAGATTCCTCACTCATCATTAAGGTACTATGAAATATTATTATATTATTAAATTATGTATGACACTGAACAGACTAACTTCAGCACCTCTAATTAGAGAATTCTACACGGAATCCTCTTAATACATAATCTATGTCACCTTTCCATATTTCCCTGTGATTATAACATTACTTGTGTCGAGTCTCTTCATTGCAAGCCCATGTCACTGATATATTATATGTTATTTACTCCGTAAATTTTTGTAAAGTGTCCGATTCGCACTCTCAATTAATTATGTTATGTATATTATTATTGGGTGGTATGTTATGTGCATTTGAGAAGATTGTGGAATTCTTTTGTCTTATATAATATTTTTGGATGTTATTATTTTTTTCATTTCTCTCCATCTATGCCCCTACAAACTTAATAAGAAATGTTAATGTACTCGTCTATTATATTTATGTATTATTATTCATTCTATCGTATAATAGTATTGTCCATAGTACTCATAATGCATTATTAGTAATGGAGTCTATTTATTAAAGTAATTTTTCATTGATTCATTATTATTATTATAAATTATGATTATTATTATTATTATTATTATTATTTATTATTATTATTATTATTAGTTATTATATTAATTATTATTATTATTATTTGGTTAATTTGATTCACGTATCGTAATGACATTGTTATCTCTATCTTATGATCCTACATTATTATTAATAATTTATTATCATTATGTCAATTACTTTATTATATTATTATTATTGGACATGTTAAGCTATATTTATATTGTAATAGTTTTGGATGGTGACCTGGATCAATGTTTTTTGTTGTGTGTTTTGTTATATCCCTCTTTGGTATCTTTCTTTCTGTTCTTACATCAACTAAGCGCTTTATAGGCTAATAATGAGATACTCTTATTTGTATATAAGTTATATATTGTATAGGGCATGCTATATCTTTTATGAAATAAGAGTTGATTTAACTATCACATAGATTGATTTACCCACTTTTCTCCGATCCTTTTTGTTTTTACTTTATTTATAATATTTATGTTTCTATGATAGATTTATCATAATATACTTATTATAATTTATATTTTTTATTATAATTCACATAATATAAATTTAGGAATCAATGTCCATTTAGTATTCACACTCTTATATAAATATTAAGTTTTTTCATATTAATGTCTTTACGTCATCGTTCATCGTATCCATAACGGTCATCTCGTGTGCTCATAACATTTATCTCAGTCGACTGAGTCATCTGCATATTTCGAGTCACACCCGTGATAAGAACGAATAAGTTCTTAATACCCCATCACTAAATATATAGTATCGAGTCCATTTCAGGAATAATATAGATATATAGATATAGATACTTAATAATTTTAAGGTTTAGGCATTGCGGTGACCTTGATGTAACTTTGACTTAGGCCGTGTTTACAGTTATAGAGAATCCTAATAAATACGTGTTATTGGTCATGTCAACTCTGAGGCTTTCATTCAAAAATATGCACTTTGTATAATAATAGATATTGCATAACCAGGCTATATATATGATAATATATAAATAGTAATTAAATAAATTTTTAATATATGAGATTATGGTGTCATTTAATAATAGAAAAGGTTATGGTATTCCTATGACTTTTGAGAAAGTGGTTATTAAATATTGCTGTTAAATAGTAGAAATATATAATAAAAATATAGGTGAAGATTAGTATATTTGAATTACTAATCCAATTTTCTATGATATAATTGCAATTAAATTGATAATTAGCTAGATACTATTATTTATCAATTTATGATAACACAGTAATATAGAGTTATCCCTCATTAATTAATATGAGATCGCTCACCTCTAAGCACTCCCTCAGCCCTAGCGTATAATTAGTTAATGTTGTAATATCAATAACGTTAAATTTAGCGCTATAAATGTAAGCTATAATTATTTATGAGTATTTACTTAATATATATGCTGTATTACTAATATTAATTAGTGAGTGAGTATATTTAAATATTAAGCTAGAGTGAGCCCGTGTCTCGATATCGTGTGGTTTGTGTGAGTAGAGCGACGAGTGAGAGTTCAACATGGCATAAAGTGGCCCGAGTGAGATCCCTAGTTCGGATCCTTAGTAGAAATATTTACTACTACTCAGGCACGATATGTTTCCCCTACTCACAATAGGGCATATAGCCTCGTGATTGTACTGTTGATAGCATAATTTAGAATATATAAATATTATATATATACTCATACATAAGTATAAATTGAATATATATAATATGAAATCTGTTGGAGATAGGTGATAATTGCACAGTACCAGTAGACGAAGGCAATTTACTCCGGTACCACTATTTAAAAGTAGTATATTATTATATAATCTAGTACTATGTTATAGTGAGGCATACCTCGGGTTATATTAGGCTAGTTTGAATGACGCTATATATATACTATATCCCTGACTATTCTCGTGTTATCAAATCAACAGTGTCTCTAATTCTTACACCATGTGGCGTCGAAGAATTGCCGCACTCATATTGCCTTCTGCTGTTTGTAGCTAGAAAAACAACTGTATTTAAATTTCTCAAGCTTGTTAAACAGTGTAATAAATTTCAAAGTTAATTATGTCAAACTTAGAATAAATTCCTCGTTAAACTGAAATAAATTTCTTATTCAAGTATTTTAAACTCTAGAAGTAACTACATATTTAAGCCGATTAAACTCGAGTAAATATCCCATTTAAACCTATAAAACTCTATACTAAATTTCTATTCAGTTAGGCTTGTGGCACTAATAACTTAAAAAAGATCACGTAACCTTATGTTCTAAACAGCATTATTAAATGAAAATATATAAAAAGACATATAATAATGAAAATTATTACAATTAAATACAATTAAGTTTGATTGAAGATAAATCAGAGTTTAGTTCAGGCTCCACTAGGTAAAATGTAGAGGCTCTCCAAGATTTTCCTGCCGCGAGTATCAGTGATGATGCGCTTAGCTATAGCGCGAAACGTCCTTAATATACTATATGGCACTCTCCTTAGTGTTTGTCTTCCTTTTCATCTTAAATTGAGGTCCTAGCGAACCAAATCCAATCGCATAATACCACTACCGTGGCGTCAAAGGGTTAGAGCGACGCGGCCGGTGTCGCATGCGCCAGGTCGTGGGCGTTCGAATCCTAGTTGGACCATAGGTTAGAAATACCTAAGAAAGTTCCCCTCCCTTGAATCAGGGGCTATAGGCCCGTGAGTTTGTGAACTTTTTACAATATATTACTATAATAATATATAATCATAGTATATATATATACTATATAGATATTTATATATTTTGAATAAAATCGCAAATTTATATATAAATTATCTAAATTTATATAAATCATATAAATGCTTTTCCATCATATAAATTTATATTAATATATATATAGTACAGTTATATATAGACAGAAATTTTCGTACACTAGACAGTAAAAGTTTCTTAAAACAACAGCGTTATGCTCTTAAAAATTATTCAACGGAGAAATAAGTCATCGACATTGCTGTAAAAGAAAATTTTGAAAAAATTTCTACAGCTTCTGATGTACTGAAGCAGAAATTTGAGAGAATTTACACATTATTTCACAAAGTATATAATTTTCATTTCTTATGAAAAAGAGAGCAAAAGCTGTCAGGAAAAACTGAATTCAAATTTTTTTAGACTGTAGTTATACTGATGTTTCTTCTCTTAAAATGTAAGGCTGACAAAAATACATTCTTGATCTCGATATTTTTATTTTGTTACAACCAACATATTATTCCTTGTGTTGTATTATCGACTTTTAAATTATCTTGAAATTAAAATATATTGACTGCTTTTTAAATTTTTCCATATTGGAATAATTTCTTTCACTTTGTAATAAATTTTACTCTACCGTAATATCTTTTCCTTTTTCAAACGAAGCAAAAATTACCTACACTTTAATATTATTACCTTCTTGCCAATTTTAATGGTTTGTTTATTACCAAATCTGGATATTTATGGAGTTTAAACACTTTTTTAATATATTTGATTTCGTATTCGAAATACTGAGAGATGGTTATTAAGTGTTCTTAAGAATTGCTCCACTTTTTTATGTAGAATGAATGAGCCATATATCAATGTAATTATGAAGATATACGGGTAAATTTTTCTATGCAGATTAAAATTTATATGACCGCTGCGTGATTTTATTAAGTTATCAAAATAAGTTAACTTTCTTCTGAATATTTCTTTAATGTTTTAAAGTGAAATTTATGAAGAGGACAAAATTATTTTATCATACTTAATAATTCTTCTGGTGATCGGTCATTTTGAATTACAAAATATCATCCGCGTAATGCAGCCAAGTTGAGCAGTTTTATTATTTTGAAAAAAGTTCAAAGAAATTTTAATTCAAACTCCATAAAATAGATATGATTCCTACCATTTATAATAATTTTCGCCATTAATTTTTCGTTTCATTTCTTTTACTTTAATCTTAAATCTCTAGCCTTTAATAAATATTTATTTATATATTTCAATATTATTTACATTGCTATATCTACTCGATTCATTCTTCAATTTTTTATTGACCTAATAGCAAAGTATTTTCATTTTTTTAATATCAGTTGTTTTATTATTATTATTATTATTATTATTATTATTATTATTATTATTATTATTATTATTATTA
>JABUQX010120838.1:0-12500 GCA_015478945.1 Trachelipus rathkii | reverse complement strand
TTAATATATATATTATATAATATATAACTTAAATATATATAATATCAATTTTATTAATATATAAATATATATATAATATATAATATATTATATATATATATATATAATATATATATATATATTATATAATATATATATTATATATATATATATATTATATATTTTATATAATAGATATATATATAAATATAATATATTAATACTATATATATATATATTATATATATAGATAATTTAAATAACTTAATTATAGTAATATACTATATCATATAAATATATATATAAAATAAATATAATAATATAATATATATATATATTATATTTATATAATATAGATAATTTATATATTATATATATAATATATATATATAATATAATATATATATATATCTAATTTAATACTTATATATATATATATATTATATTATATATAAATAATTTTTTTTTTTTTTTTTTTTTACCAGGCTTTTTATTTTACAGAGAAAATTGATATAATACACCATCACGTCACGGCAGAACCCTAATCAAGGAGGAGGTTTGCTTGTTACTATTACGTACCGAGCAGGACGGAGCCAGCACCAAGGGCAGAGAGAATAGCTCGAATCTCCCACATCACGACCAGTTGCAACCTGGGGGACCCTCCTTGGATGGCGAGTGTCTCTAACAGAGCTATCGGGCGCTTTTTATAAATTATTAAAAATACTAAAAAAAATTAAAAAAAATATACAACATACATACATACATACCACATATTACATATATACATATATATATACATACATTACGATATATAATATTTATAATAATATACATAATATATATTATTACATATATACTATACAGTACATAATATATATATCATATATATAATATATAAATAATAGTATATATATATATATATTATATATATCATATATATACTATATAATTAATATATAATATATATATATATATATATATATATATAATAATATTATAATATATATATATATTATTGAAGTATTGATAAATATTCTACTACTATCGTACATTATTTATATTATTATTATTAATATCACTGATACTTACCCATCACCCATCCGCAATATATATCCATTATACGCCAATCATCCCGAACCACACTAATTATCAAGCATTTTTTACCATCTTAATACACACACTGACCAACTATCATTAAACATATTAAATAGCCATCCACTACTCATCACATTCATTACCTTATATATTATTATAATTATATTATTATTATTATTAGATTATTATTATATTATTAATTATTATTATATTATTATTATATGTATTATATTATTATACCATTACTAATATATATTTAATATTATATATCCATATATAAAGTAATTAATACAATAATTTATATTATAACTATAATAACTACTATATATATACTAATATATACTAATCGACTATATATATATTGGTATATATATATATATATAACCTATAATATATATATAATATATATATATTATTATATCATATATATCTAATATAATATATATTATGATTATAGCTACTTATTATAAATAAGGAATCATAATATAAACTACATCATCTATTATATTAAACTTATACTATAATATATATACTATATATATAATATATATATATATATATTATATATATAATAATATATTATATATCAAATATAAATTATATTATATAACTATGTAAGAAATTTTCTTATCTGTCTCTATTATGATTAAATAAATTTTTATATAACCTTCTAAAATTTTTTTTTTTATTTTAAACCCCTAGTACTTATCATATATACTGTAGAATTATTTATCTATCAGGAGATCATATTATATTAGAATAAATCCATCCTTAAAAGTTTTATATCTAGTAATTTAATATTTATCCTAAATTCACATACTAATTTGAATATACTCATTCTATATAAAATAGCACTAGATAGTTCTCATATATGAAGTTGGAATACAAGGTGTTGCAAATGCTAGGTATTTAACAGAAGTGAGATTTAAATTTAACTACGTGTAGACTGTTCGCCACGTTATTGTGGAGAGAGAGAGAATAATTAGTAAGATATTACAATGGTCGCAGAAGCTTGAACCATGCAAGCAAAGAGTTCTCCAGGCCTCAAAAAAAGGCAAGGACATGACAATGTACAATATTAAACTTCGAGGTTTATAGGATGCTTAAAATATCATGCGTCAGAAACCTCCATAATTTCTAGATCCCAAAAAGCATTTTCATAGCAGTTCTTTTTTCAAACCAAATTTATATTTTGATTTCATTACGTTTTTAGATGCAGAAAATATATCAAGATAGATGGTTTTTTTTACTATAACGGATAATATATCTCAGAATCACATCTTTCTGCCCTTAAATTAGTTTATTTCTGTGAAAATTGGCGTTGTGTATATTTTATATTAAAAAAAATATTTATATATAATTCTAAAATTATATATTTCCCCTTGATATCAATATATGAGAATATCATAATTATGGAGCTGATTCGCACTCCACTTACGAGAAGGCGGTTTTAAAAAATAGAGAATCTCTATAATAATGTTTTTACGATTATTTCTATAGGTTTCAACATTTGTTAATACTTGAATTTTTTATTATAAGAGTTAAATCTATTACGACAGATTTTTTGAGTTATCAATATGAAACTTCGAGAATAAAAATGAGTTTTTAATTCGAGTGACATTGTATTATGAGATAAAATAAAATGTGTTTGTTATGTGCAGTTGCGTATAAGTTATCAGCTATATTCAAAGAGAAGCAAATGCATGGGGAGGTCCCTTCAAAGCTGGCTTGCAAACCAAATATTGCATTAATAGTTTTAGTGTCTTAAATGACAGGCATTTCTTTCTCGGGGTAATAACAAACCTTCTACTCTTCAATAGTCCCGTTGAAGTTTTCATCCGTCTTCTTTACTCTCTGCCAAAGATCTCTTGTCTTGTGCCGTCATTTTCCATTTTCCCTGTGGTTTACCACGTTTAATTTACTAACATCTCAACTCCAAATCTGACAAGTCAGGCCTAATTCAATATTGTATTATTTTTAATGTTACCTTAATATAAATTTCAAAGTTACCATTTTAGTGAAATAATATTCTGGTTTAATAGCAAAATATTTGATTATAATCTTACTATATAGAATTACGTCTTTTACTTTACAATTTTTCAACATTACAATAATTTTATATTAGTTATTTTAGGAACTCTATAAAAGTAAGACTTTTTCAAAACTATATCTTATCATGGGGCAGTATTTATCAGTTATATTGGTGTTCCAGAAATCGCAAAAATCTTCAAAATTGAGTATATATTAGTTTTTATATATCAGACACGAGGACGATACTTTTTCAGCATTGTAGAAAAGTATAATGTGGTGTTAATTGAAACGCTGCAATTTCAAAAAAGACAGAAAAGAGACCAATTATTCAATTGTTCTAGGTGTCTTAAATGGACGTTTTTTAGTGAATGGAAATTCAATATTTGTTTTTATATACCAAATATTTCATTAAGGTAGTGTACGGCTACAAAAATAAAAAATTAAAACTTTCTAAAAATTACGCTTTGTGCTCGATTTTCACATTACAAATATATAAGAACTCTTAAAAGTGTGAAAAGTACGAGTTTTTACCTTAAATTTCAACATTTGAGAAAGTGATGTTGCGGATAAATTCTTAAATTGGAAGTTGATTTTAACTTCGGTATTTTCAGACATTTTGCGGAACAAAGAATAATGTGTTTCGATTGACAAAGTGCACGCAATTTCAAAAAAACAAAAAGTGAAATTTGATTTAATAGTTTTAGGAGTGTCTTACAAATTTGGACGCTATTTTTTAATGAAATTGAAGTATATTTGTTTTTATATACCAAAATATTCTCATTGTAGAAACCTGTTTTAATAAAAAATTTAAACTTCTAAAATTAAGCTGAGCTTTTTCTTAAATTTTCAACATTACGAATTAGAACTCTTAAAAGTACGATTTTTTCTTAAATTTCAACATTCTGAAATTATTTGGTAAATTCTTAAAATTGAGGTTTGTAGACTGGATTTTCAGCGATTTGAGAAAATATGTCGTTTTCCCATTAAAAATGCAATTCACAAAACAGACTGAATAAAAGTGAATTTATTATAGGCTTGTATAGATGTCTTGAAGATGACGGTATTTTTACATGAAATGGAATTCAATATTTGGTGTTTATTATACCAAATATTTCATTAGTGGAGAGTACAAACCTGTTTTAATAAAAAAATTTAACTTCTAAAAAATTAGCTCTTTGAAAGTTCTTAAATTTACACTTTACAAATTTAGAACTCTTAAAAGGTTAACGATTTTTCCGTAAAATCTTTCCGCAACATGCTTAGCAACTATTTGGTAAATACCTAAGAATGTATGGATTTACTTAAACGGTATATTTCAGAGTTTTGAAAAAATTAATGTAGTTCTCCATTGAATGCAATTTCAAAAAAAGGCAGAAAAGAGGAAGTTTATTGAGATTTGTGTTAGAACGAGAGTACATGATCTTTTAATTCGACCGTTTTTTTAAGTGAAATTTCCAGACACTTGATTTAAATATTCTCAATTAGTACCAAATTTGAATTTTCTGAATTCAAAGTTATTTCGTATAGACAATGAAACCTGTTTTTGTAACTAAGAAAAAAAAAATATATTAATATCCTAGTCTAAAAAATATAATGAACATCGCCCCCCCACAAGTAATTTATTCTACCTCTCTCTCTCTCTCTAATCTACTCCAAATTTCACTCTCTCTGCTCAATCTACTGCTTAAATAGTACGATTTTTCCTAAATTTCTCCATACATCTCTCTCTCTCTTCGTCATCTACTCTACTCCTATCTATTTTGGGCCTTTTCAAATTAGAGCTTTCTTTCTCATCAACTCCACCTATTAGTTATTATCAGCAACCGTAAGTTTTTACAACACACTTAGGTTTTTATATATCTCATTGAATTATGTAGATTATCTATTGAAATTAATATATATACATATAAAATCAGAAATAGTTGATATTATTTAAATAGATTTTAGCATCAGTAAAAAAGGAGTTTTATATAATATGATTAAATTATTCAACAATTTTGTTTTTATAATATACCAACACCATTATTATGCATCGACTACTTTCTCTTCCATCCTCTAACTAAATTTATTTAACATTTTCTAAAATTACGCTTTTGCTATAAGTGTTTTTGAGTATACAAATTTATATTAGAAAGTCTTAAAAGTACGATTTCCTAAATTTTCAAACATTTGAAATTATATTGGTAAATCTTAAAAATTTGAGTTTTATTATTATACAGTATATATATTCATGACAATTGTTTTAGCATTTGAAAGAATAATGTGTTTCATTAAAATGCATTTACAAAAATCATTTAGATACAATTGGTGTAATTAGCATATTAAATATTTTAAAATATTCGGATATTTAAATATATTTGCCATATTTGTATCCAAATTAAACAGTCAATAAATTAATTTCACTCTAGATTATACCAATTCCTTAATTTATATTAATAAAAAATATAATTTAACTTTCATATAAAATATTCAGCACTTTTTCTATTAATAAATTTTTCACATTACTAAATATTATAGAACTCTTAATAAAGTATCCGATTTTTTTCCACTTAAATTTCAATTCATTTGATAAATAATTTTGTTTAATTCTATAAAATTGAGATTTATTATAACTGGTATAATATTCATCATTTGATAAAAAATAATGTTATAGTTTCATTAGATAATATGCAATTATTTGCAAAAAAAGTATGTAAAAAGTGAATTTATTTAATAGTATAAGATGTCTTAAATTGACGTTTATTTAATGAAAAAATATATATAATTTGTTTTTTATATACTCCAAATACAATATTTCTTTAGTTGGTAAAACCTGTTTAATAAAAAATATATAACTCTGAAAAATTACGCTTATCTTCAATAAACTTTACGTCATTCCGTCCGGGGGGCGAGAACAACTGAATTATTTTTCGCTAAATATATTCAATACATTTTGAATAATATATTAATTTATATATTATCTATAAAATATTGTTACTAGTTAAAGACTATTTTCATCAGTGACATTGACAAAAATAATATGTATTATAATATATATATATGTTATTCATTTAGAAATCATATTTCAAAAAGCAGAAAAATGAGAGATATTTATATTAATATTGTTTTAAGGTGTCTATAAATAACTAAAATGACTAATTGAAAAATTTCAATATTTGTTTTTAATTATTATTATACCTAAAACGGTATAATTAAATAGTATGAAAACCTGGTTAATAAAAAAATTTTTAACTTATGGAAAATACAAATATTTTTCTTAAATTTCCTCAAATTATCAATTTAGAACTCTTAAAAGTTACATTTTCATAAATTTCAACATTATAATAAAATTTGTTAAATCTTTAATGAATAAATAGTATCATGCTCAAGTATTTCAGCATTTGAAACAAAATTAATGTGTTTCATGTAAATATACTATTCAAAAACAGAAAATATGTGTAATTTATTATGATAGTTTTAGGTGTTGTAAATTGACGTTTTTTAATGAAATTTTCATAATATTTCTTATGTAAGTATTAACTCAAAGTCTATTCAAAACCAGTTCCATAGTTTAATTCTATTTTAATCCAAATATTTAACCTTCAAAAAAATTACGCTTTTCTTCAATTTTCAACATTACAAATTTAGAACCTTAAAAGTACGATTTTTTTAAAAATTTCAACATTTGAATTAATTTGGTGGAAATACTTAAAATTGAGTTTTTAACTATAATGGTATACTATTTACAGTCATATTGAAAAGTAATATAATGTTGATTTCATTTGTAGATGCATATTTTCAAAAATGAGCAGTAAAATGGAAATTTATTAATTAGTTTATAGGTGTATCTATTAATATGACATGTTTTTATGAAATTATTCAATAATTTGTTTTTTATAATAATAACAAAATATTCATTAGTTGCTGATGACAGGTTGTTAGTAAAAATAATATTTATAACTTATTATAAAATTACAGCTATTGCTTAAAATGTTTCACATTTACAATTATCATATTGAGAACTCTTAAAAGTACGATTTTTTCCTAAATTTCAACATGATACAGTAATTGGTAAATAAGAAATAAAAATGATAGTTTAAATTCAGATATTTAGTCAAAGCATATTTGAATAATAATAATGTTTTATTTCATTTGAAATGTGATAACATTCAGGTAAGTTACAGTATACAAGTGATTCAATTTCGTAGTTTTATAGGTGTCTAAAATTATCGTTTTTAATGAAATTTCATATAAACTTCATATAGGTTTACTTTGATTAATCATTATCTTATTATAGTTGTTGAAAACCTTGTTTTAATAAAAAGAAATTTAACTTCTAATAAATTACGCATTATATATTTCTTTAAATTTAAACACTCAATTATATCATTTATAGTAATACTATACTTTAAAAAGTATACGTATTTCCCTAAATTTATTCTAACATATGAAGAGATGATTTGAGTTGATCTGTAGAAGTTATGCGAGTTTAACAGGTTTATTTTCAGCATTGATAAAATATAAGTTTCATTGAAATGCAATTTCAGAAAGCAAACATTCTCCACTCAAAGGATCGAAAATTCTAAAAAGGACCATGGGGTGAGGTTATCGTGATCTTAATATATTAACGGCTTTTTAATTTACACGATGAGCTAAAATGTTGAACTACATAATGATGTTATATCTATTTTTTCCTCACACCGAAAAGATCATTTCTTCGACTCTCATAGAGTCTTGCGTAGAACATCTGTCTGATATATAGATTATCAATACATATATAGTTTCTTACATTTCTAGACAATACTCGCTTATGTTCACTCGGTTGTATAAATACTTACATTCTGACTTACAAGTTAGAACCTATAAAAACGAGAACTCGCAGTGTATGCGCTACATACTCATTCATGACATTTCCCAATATATTGAGTAGAAATCATATAAAAATTGAGTTTTTTAACGGATATTTATCTTTTATCGAGACAATTATAGAAAATTTAGCAGTAATAATGGTGCTTTCATTAAAATAATGCTATTATTCAAAAAGGCAGAAAGTGAATTATATATTAGTAGTTTTAGGTGCACTTAAATTCGACGTTTTTTAGATGAAAATTTCAATATTGTTATTTATATTACCAAATTCTGATCATGTATATGTTAGTGAAAAACCTGTGTTAATAATAAAATTATTTAACTTCTAAGTAATTACGACTTTTATCTTCAATTTTCCACAGTACAAATTTAGATACTTCTTATAAAGTACGATTTTTCCTTTATTATATCAACATTATGATAATAGAAAAATGAAATTAAAATTGTAGTTTTTTAACACGTTATTTTCAGCATTTGCAAAATATAATGTGTTTCATTATCATTGAATTCCAATTTCAAAAAGCAGAAAATGAATTTATTTATAATTAATTGTAGGTGTCTTAAATTGACGTTTGTAATGAAATTCAATTATTTGATTTTATATTACCAAATATTTCTAATTTAGTATACTTTTACAGGCCAACATAAATACAACATAAATATTTTAACTTCTAAAAATTACGCTTATGCTTAATAATGTTTTCACATTATAAAATTAGAACTCTTAAAAGTTACGATTTTTATCCTAAATTTCAAACATTATTGAAATTATATTTGAACGAATCTACGAAATACATTTGAATTTATAGATATGTATCTATACAGAGTGCGTTCTCGAAGCGATATTGTAAATTTTGAAGTAATTGAATTCCGGATATAAAATACAGAAAAAAATCCTGAGCAGTTAATATCTGCACCCATATATTAATAGTTTATATCTGATGCATGTGATTAATATTCTTTTGACAGGATATTATGTAAAACAAGGTATGTGGAAAGTTACGATGGTGAATTATTATGATTATCTTGATCAGCGAATTTCAACGGAGGGTGATAAGAAAAAATGAGCAGTTAATTATTCTGCTCATGTTGGTACTAACTTTAAGTTTATAGAACAAATATGAAATTTCTTCACCTTATATTACCAGATTTTTGTGCAAACTACATAATAAATTCAAGTTTACGATTTTCCTGAAATTTCACATTTTGAAATAATAATTTGGAAATTCTTAAAATTGAGTTTATTTTTTAACGGTTTTTCAGCATATTAGAATATAAAATAATGTATTAGAATTGAATTCCGTATAAAATAGGTGACCAAACAGAATCCTGAGCTGATTAATAGTTTTTATGTGTCTTAAATTGCACGTTCTGTAATAAATTTCTATAAATTAATTTGTTTTATATGCTAAAATATATTTCATTAGTTGTGAAAACCTGTGTGATAATAATATTATGTATGCATCAACGAAGAAAAAAACACTTTTTTTTAAATTACATATACAAGGAATTAATTTACTACAGTAATGTCGACTCTTTTCTGAAACATGCAAGATTATGAACAATGGCGTGTTTCTCCATTAGACTTAAGTTTTATTAACTTATTACGCGATAATTCATGAGCTATATTTGAAAAAATAATGTTGATTATCATTTATGATATATGGTCCGTATTTCAAGAGAGAACAAGAAGAAATAAGTCATTGTGCAGTTTAGTAAGTGCGTCTTTATATATGCGTAATGTCCTTAAACTTGACGTTTTTATATAAGAAAAGTGAAAGTAATACTAGATAAGTAATATTTGGATGTAAATAATTACGATTACAGCTAAATATGTATAAAGCTAATAATGGATGAGTGCGGATAAAAAGCTGATGGAAAAATCAAACATAATTAACATTATCTACTAAAATATCGCATTTACTTCTTCAATATTATCAAATACAAATTATAATAAGAACTACTTAATAAATGAATATTACGATTATTTATACATCTAAATATTATCAACATATATGGATAAATTATTATGAGAGTAAAAACTTTAATAATAATTGAAGGATATATATTATAACTATAATATAATATTATCTAGAGACACATATGAAGAAAACTAAACTCGTAGATTACACTCAATGAACAAACATAATAGATTAATAACATAAAGCTAGAAAACGCTCAGAAACATTATTTTTATAATATAAAATTTATAGAGGATATATGTAAGTGCTACCTGGTGTCTTAAATTGGCATTTTTTAATGAAATTTCAATTGTTTTATATATATATAAATATTATTTTATTAGTTGTGAAAACCTCTTTAGTAATAAATAATTATTTAATTCTAACATATTACGATCTTTGACTTATAATTATCACATTACACAAAATTTAGAAACTCTTATAAAAGTACGATTTTTCCTAAAATTTATTCAACATTTGAAATTATATATTAGGTAATCTTTTTTAAAAATATAATGACTTATTTCAATTTTCAAGCATTTGAAAAATATAAATAATGTGTTTCGTTGAAATGCAATTTCAAAAAAAGCAGAAAAGTGAATTTATTAATAAGTTTTAGGTGACTTAAATTGACGTAATATTAAGGACATTTGAAGATCTGTGATTAGAAATTCCAAAATTTGCTATCTTCAAAAAAAAATTCTGTTATTAAAAAATAAAATTTTAACTTCTTCAAATTCCATTTATTTACTATTATGTTTCCTAAAATTTTAATATTAGATTCTTTTGTTCTGTTATTGCAGTCATACGATTTTTCCCTAAATTTCAACATTGTGTGAATAGTTTGTAAAATCTTAAAAATGAGTAGTTTATCAAAACGGTATTATTAAAAATGAGGAGTTTTTATTTTTATAGTATGTGTTGTCATGTTTAAATGCATTTTTCAAAAGCTTATGTAAAAGTGAATTTATTATACAAACCTTTAGGTACTTTAAATTGACGTTTTTTTATAACATAAAAAATTTCAAATATTTTGTTTTTATATATATCCAAATATATATTTCATTAGTTTGT
The DNA here is from genome assembly GCA_015478945.1 of Trachelipus rathkii. Classification (NCBI taxonomy): domain Eukaryota; kingdom Metazoa; phylum Arthropoda; class Malacostraca; order Isopoda; family Trachelipodidae; genus Trachelipus; species Trachelipus rathkii. Next base: position 1,512 of record JABUQX010120838.1, on the reverse strand, counting down.
GAAAACCTGTTTTAATAAAAAAAAATTAACTATATTATTTAAGCTATTGGCATACTCTTCTCATATTTAAATACCGACAAATTATGGAACTCTTAAATAAGTACGATTTTCCTAAATTCAACATTTGAAATTTATTTAGGTTAATCTTTTAAAATTAGAAGGTTTATAACTCGGTATATTCTAGCATTATGAAAAAATAAATGTGTTTATCATGGAAATGCAATTTCAATAAGCCGAGAAAAGAGAAATTTATTAATTGCTATTTAGGTGTCATTAAAATTTGATACGTATTATGAATTGAATATTTCAATATTTGTTTACTTATATATATATTTACCAAATATTTCATTATGAGTGAAAACTTAACTTTTAATAAATAAATGTTTAACTTTCAAAATATTTACGAGCTGATTTTTTTAAATATTTTCATACATTATCAAATTATAGAGTATCTAATAAGTTCTTCAGATGAGAAATCTTCAACAATTTGAAATTATTTTGGTAATCTTAAAATTTAAGAGTTTTAACGGTTAATTTTATTCAGTACATTTGAAATAAAAATAATCGTGTATTCATTTGCAAAAGGCTATATTTCAAAAAGCAGTAAAGTGAAATTTATTAGTAGTTTTAAGTGTCTTAAAATTAACGTTATTTTAATATGAAATTTATTACTTATAATTTGTTATTTACTTATAACCATAATATATTTCATTAGAAAATGTTCAATATAATAAGTTTTAATGAAAAAAATATTAATACATTCTAAAATAATAATAACTTTTTCTTCAATTTTTCACATTACAAATTTAAGAACTATCTTATTAAAGTACGTATATTTCTCACACAGTATAACAACAATATGAGGTTCATTTTTAAAAATCCCTCTTTATGGGAGATTTTAACGGTTTTAATTTTCAGCATTTTTGAAAAAAAAATAATGCTGTGTGCAGCAAGGTATTCAAAAAGACATGAAAACAGTTGAATTATTATTAAAGTGTTAGGTGATCCTATATAAATTGATCTAATTATTTTAATGAAATTATTCAATATTGACTTTTTATATAATATAAATACCAAAACATTTCATTAGTTAGTGAAAAACTCTGTATTTAGTAAATAAAATATTTTAACTTTACTTATAAATATTAGTACGAGCTATTTGCTTTAAATTTTTCACATTACAAATTTAGTAATCTTAAAAGTATACGATTTTTCTCCTAAATATTCAACATTATGAAATTATATTGGTAAATCTTATAAAATTTGAGCTATTTAACCGAATATATGTATTTGAAGCGTTTGAGAGTAATAATTTGTTCTTTCATTGAAATGCAAATTTCAAAAAAAAAATTGACAAATGAGTAAATTAATAGTTTTAGTGTGTGTTTTTTAAATTTGACGTTTTTTAATAGAAATTTATTCAATATTTGTTTATTTATTTATACCAAATATTTCATTAGTGTGAAAAACCTGTTTTAATATAAAAAAATTTAACTTCTAAAATTACGCTTT
>JABUQX010120837.1:15000-38710 GCA_015478945.1 Trachelipus rathkii | reverse complement strand
TCTCTCTACTCAACCTATAATATACTTCATCAATCACTATACACACTAATATAAATAATATCATATATATATATATAGTATAATACATTAACGATTATTAATATTACTATATATAGATATATTATATATCTATAGTATATACTTATACTTATAATATTAATACATTATATACCTACCATACTCTACTCACACACATATCATAACTATATTATAATAATTCTATATATTATAATATATATATATCATATATATATATATATGTATAAAACAAGTTATGTAATGTAAACGTGTATGAGATAGCCACATTGCCCCTTTGCAGCAGTCACATCCTCTTCTCACCGATGTTTTCACCTTCCGACAGCTATTTCGATCACTTCCACCACAGACCTGACAATGAGACTGTACAATTTATCATCATTCGCTAACACACATGCAATTACACCTCATATTCCCGTGAGGTCTTACGAGCGCTAAACATACGACGCATTAACATTCTCGTCACAACAAGCCAGTCGCTTGTCTACGACTGCGGTTCTCATCATATTTATCAAGCTTGAATACACTGTACCCTCGATGCATTAGTCGAGTTGGAATGTTATCTAATATTCAAGTAATATACCCATTTTAATTACAAATCAATACTTTCAAAATATTTAACACATAAGACCAACACCTAACAATCTATATCTACAGCATTCACTGGTTCAGAACGAAATTAAATTCTTTATGGGATATTTTAATAAATTTTAATGCTCACCGTATAAGTTTAAATATCGATTTAGCCAGATCGAAGTTAGACGAGCTACCTGTATGTTTTGCATTTTGAAGTTCTCTTTTTATCTCACAATGATATTACCTCAAAATCTGGAATATTTATTTATAGCAATAACTTTCATCAATATCATATACTATAGATAGTATATATTTATTATATTTTTTGATATATATAATCTATATATATATTATATATATTTAATATGCAACTTTATAATTATATATATAGCAGAATTTATTTATTATTTCTCCTTCTACTTGGAGATACGACCTTATCGTTTCTATTATTATTATCGAAAATAATATATCATCTTTATCTTCGTATTATTATTTTTAATTTATTAATTATTTTATTATATTATTATATTGATTATTATTAACCTTACAATATTATTTTCCGTATCTTTGCCTTTTAAAGTATGCAGCACAATTTTATTATATAATTTATTTATTATTTTATTATTATATAATTATATTATTATTATTATTATTTTATATCATAGTATTATATATATTATTATCATTAATATATATATATTGTTATATTATACTCGCTAAATGCTTGTACCTTGCATCCTGTCTATATGCACCACTACGATATAACCCTTCTCCACAAATGTCAAATCTGACTGGCTATTTTCCACAAATGGAAAGTTTAAATTATGAACGGTTACCATTCGGCTCCGCACGGATATGTCCATGACTCCACTATATTGAGTTCAGCGAGTTCGTATCCTGTCCTTATACAGTCATCTCTATGATGGTCTGGACGTGGTTTCAGGACAAGCCCTTAGAGCTCTCGCTGACTAATTACATTATATAGCAACAAACTAACCTACTTGCCATAAGTACCCAAAGCATGATATGTAGGAGCCTATTACCATTTATCGTTATCTTGAGAGTCGATAAAAATTCAGAAATCGCAATGGTGATTCGGCTGGGGTGTATAAGTTATATCCTCAAGGCTACAGCTATGCAATTCCGTTTAGCTGATCTAGGCTGTTGTTACACTAAGCCTAAGACGCATTCATCCTTTTTCGACAGGAGCAACAATCGTCTTACTGAGGCAGGTGGAATGGCCTAACAATACAACTCTTCGCCCCCACATCCCATTTCATATTCACCATTGATAGGGTAAGGCGGCACCGCGCCCCATTGCAGCCGGCAAAAGTTATCGATGTTATAGGCATAAATTACGCCTTTTCAGCTGATGCATGTTTAAGAGTTGATCTCTTGAGCCTCAACCCATCAGTTGTATTCCACAGTTCGTATCTCCAGTTTGAAAAGAGTAACCTTCAAGTTCACGTCAGTTGCAATAAGCTCCAGTCATAAACATGCAGCTGATTAGTACAAAAACACGGATTAGAGGAACATAGTGTGTTGGGAGTTTGCATACATACTTAACCTCGCTCGTTAGGCGCTCACATATAAGAGAAAAACCATCAGGGAATAAGTCATTGTACATGACGCCACCAATCTAACCCATATGAATCAACCTCTCGTTCCACATCTGTTGACCCCCAATATGTTATATATCATGGATCACGTTTCGACACGGTTGACGGAGGATATCAAAAAACTACAGTCTAACTAATGTATGCGGCATTACTGTCGGCGGATATGACTGCGAAGACCGTCCCCTACCTACGCTCGTGCATTCGTTATCACACACAAGTTCCAAAATCGATGTAGCATCTTGGTTTAGCGTAGACGTCTGATGGTTTCTTTTCCCTCCCTCCACTCCTTCAGCAGTTTTGTGAAAACGACATCCTCTTATAAGATTGAATACAGAGTATTCAACGTAGGATCGAAAATGTTATTTGACTCCGAGGACCTGCACTGAATACATGACGTTCGTCTGCTTTTACTATGACTGCTCTTAAGAGACTTCCTTTTTCAACCTACGAGAACGGCAGCCTTCGTTGACTTAAGCTATCGAACTAGCCAGTTGTACCAACTCTCTGAAAGCCGAGATGTCGTTTAGTACCAGGTATCGAGAAATACAAGTTGAACATAAGCTAGTGAGATTTTCACTTATGTATCCGCGTACCGGCGATTATAACGGCCTTTCAAACTACGTCGAAGGTGTCAGCAGTGATTATTCTAACAAGATATTAAAATGATAAATTTACATATAATAATAATAATAATCTAATATAATAATAATAATATAATAGATAACATATAAATAATAATAATAAGATAGATAATATAATGCCTGTGATTAACTAACACAAAACGACATAGGATGTTACTTGTAGATTAAGTTTGTTATCGATATATATTACATATTATATATTATACTATCATATATATATTACTATATAGTATATATATTAAATATATATATATATATTATATATATTATTTTTTATTTTCTATTCTTACTAACAAACTATCTTAATCGAATTATAATAATATACTATATATATCCTATATCATCAGTAATACTATATTAGAGTATCTCTAACTATATTTATAATATCATTTATATATATATCGTAATAATTCATATATATATATATTATAATTATAATAATTATCTCCTTTATAATATCATCTTACTATATAGATATAATAATAATTTTATAACAATATATAATATATATATAATATAATTACCATATATATCATTATATAAAGCTATATATATTTTACTATATATATAACTCTGTTTAGTCGAATGTCAGATGCCCGCTGAAAAAATTCTAATTCATGTCATTCTCACTGACTATATTCTATATAAAATACCTACTATATATATATTATATATATATATAATATATACATATAATATATATATATATATAATTACAATAAATAGTATCTTTATTCTATTACAGTTATAATATTACGTCTTGTCAGCAACGCATAAAATATTCTAATTCCCATGATTTCAACTGTCTATTATTATTATATATACATTACTAATATATATATATCTACTATACTATATCTATATAGTATATTATATCTACATATATATATATATACTATTATATATATATATATATACATAATTTTATTTTATTTCTAACTAGTATTTTAACAATGTCTATATATATATATATATTCTATATATACTATATTTACATTAATTATATATAATACATATATCTATATATACTTATATATATACTATATATAATATATATAGTATAATAATATATATATACTATATATATTTCTATATATCGTAGGATAAAAACATACTCTATATATATATAATATGTATTATATATTATATCATATCTATATATATCTATTATATAATATAATATTGCATAACTAATAAAAAACTATTTTATCATTGATGGTTTCACTCTCACCATGGGTATAAAATAGCCGCTGTTGAATGTGTACTTTATCAGGAGGAACATTCATAAACAAATTCAAGGATGAAGACTGATGTATTCCTACATTCATTAATAGTCAATAAGCCTTAGCTTATCAACGTCGAACACGTCATGCTACAGAGACCAGTAAAATCAATACCACGTTATGCGATAATTTGTTGTGTGTATTTCTGCTTCATGAGCAATAGTTACTATGACCGATGGCCTCAGGGCTAGACTCTTCATGCGTTACCTCGCGCCGCAGCACCATGAATTGCGCATCACTCCTTCTTCTCTCTCTCCTTCTTCTCTTCTTCACTCTCTCTCTCTTCTCTCTTCTCTCTCTCCTCTTCACTCTCTCTCTCACTCTCGAAAAAAGAGTATTCTTGAAAGGGATCTGCCATCAAAGAGAGTTAAAACTTAAAATAATAATAAATATATAATAATAATAATATACATAATATTATATAATTATATATAAAATATATAATAATAATAATAATAATAAGAGAGAGGGAGATAGAAAAGATGCGAAAAAAAAATCAAAGTAAATCACATTCATGGCTTTTTTTGTGAGTGGTAGTAGTTTTCTCGTTTCTTTCGTCTTGATGTCGTTCAGGTAACGTTTGTTGTTGCATTTGTTAATGTTGTTGTTGTTTGTTTGCTTTTTGTTGTGTTTGATCTTTGTGACTGTCACTGTTTTTGCTGTGAATTTTGTGATGATGGAGAGATAAGCACTTTGAATCGTCCACAAGAAATGAGATCGAAAGAAGAACAAAGAACATTCTCTCTCTCTCTCTCCTCTCTCTCTCTCTCTCTTATCTCTCTCTTCTTCTTCTCCTCTCTCTCTCTCTCTTTCACTTCGGAAAAAGAGTTATTTGAAAGGGGGTGCATCAAAGAGGTTTAAAAACTATATATTATATATATTATATGATATATATATAATATTATATATTAGATATAACTTATATTATTACTATAATTATAATAATATTTATATATAAATATATATAACTATATATATCTATATATTTATATATAATTAATATTATAGTATATAATATTATTATATATCTTATATTTATATATTATATATATATACTTATAATATTATAATATCATTATTATATTCTAATATTAATAGTATATATATATATAACTAACCAAACTCACATAACAACCACGTAAATAATAATATAAATAATATAATAATATATATAATCAATGAGTTATAACCAAAAATATATAATAATGAATATTAAGAAATAATCATAATTAGAGGAAGAGGCAGAAGAATGAAAATGAATCGAAAAAAAAAGTCCAGCATTTAAATCGACATTATGCTTTTCTTGCAAGATGATGTAGGTTACAACCTTAAGATGTTTTGCATAGTTAGTTGTTGGATGAATGTTGCTTGGTGTAATGTTGTTGTTGAGTTCTTAAGTTTATTTTGTGTCGACTGATTGTCTCTGTGGTAAAGACTTAGATGAGGATCCTTGGGCAGGGGTTTGTTGCTGTGTGGATTCTGCATGCAATAACTCGAGGCTTTACTGGTTTCCGATGTAGAAGATTATGTTTGTGATTTGCATTTCGGTTGAAATGGTATGTCTTTTTGTTGTTGCTTGATGTATGATTGTGGTGTAGTATTGACTGCTTGACGGCACTGTATCCCAAATGGATTTGTAGATGATGGAGAGTTAGAACCTGAATTTTCGTTTTATAGGTAAGGATGGATCGAAAGAAAGAACATCTTACTCTCACTCTCTCTCTCTCTTACTTCTCTCTCTCTCTCTCTCTCCTCTCTTCTTCTCTCTCTCATCTCTCTCACTCTCTCTCTCTCTCATCCTCTCTCTCTCTCTCTCTCTCTCTATAAATTCGAAGCTGACAACATACATCTTAATTCATTTACTTATGTGCATATTACACAATTCAAATGAAAATATATAAAAATAGATGATTACTTGCTTTAATTAATTTATAATGTTTAGATGGAGATATTTTCTTTCGCTCTGTTATTATATTATATAATAATAATTTTATATATATATATATATATATATATATATTATATAGATAATATAATATGTTATATATATAATAATATTATATATAATAAATCATACAGAAATATATAATTATATTAATATTATATTATATATTATTATGTAAGAGTTTTGTATAAATTCTTTTTAGATATATATATATAGGGGTATTAATAAAACTGATATAAATATATCATATATAATATATATTATATATATAATCTATTAGTATATATATATATATACTATATTATATATATTTATATATAATATATATATATTATATATTAGTAGAGATTAATTATTGTCAGAAACTATCATTCTTTCATTAGCCCTGGCGAAACTTATCGTTCGAATATCGAGAAAAGTATTACCGTGAATAGAAAGTGATTAACTTTAACGCAAACTCATTAGACTTAATCCACTTTGAAAACTCTCAAGCATGATATGGATGAAATTTATTCATTATTACATATATTAATACACGTTTTTGAACTCAATTTATATAAATGATTTCAGTTAGGATGGAAAGACGCTTTACACGGTCAGCTTTAAGTATGTATACTCTACCTGGCGAATTCACCGTGATGAGCAGCCCGAAAGGCGAGTTCAGTCCATCCCTCAAATGCATATAATAATCCAGATAGGCAGTTGACTAAGAGAGGGGAGTAAAGGAGTAGTAACCATCTCCTCAATTGGACCCATCGCAATCGTAGAACGAAGTTACCAACCGGACCTGGTGGCGGCGGCGGAGCCAGTGGAGTGGAAGCGGAGGACACGAGTGGCAAGGCGGCGGACCAGCTTCGAGCGGGAGAAAAACGGGGGCGCGGCCGGAAAACCAGTGTGGTGTGATGTTAAGGCGTGGATGCTGTGTGTGTGTGTGGTAGATAATCTACGATTACTGGTGTGTGTGTGATGTAGGCGCCAGAGAGGAGAGGAGAGTAATGAGTATTTGCCAACAGAAAAGGGGGTGGGCAATGCGACAACTAAGAGCAAAGATATGGTGCGGAGAAAGAAAAAAAGGGAGATGTGACACTGCATATCTGGTAACGTGCTTGTATGTGTGGCTGTGCAAAGTAGTAAATTTCACATCTCGTGTAATGTTGATGACTTCGTCAATCAAACATCATTCGAATGTGCGCACTACTTGTTGCGCAACATACGAAAACTATATAAAGGCTGGGTAAGCGGAATAAGGGGACGGTAGGGGAAGGTTAATAATAAATAATAAATCAATAAGTATATCAATGTTACATAAAATTACCTACATTAAAAAATACAATCATATTGTACGCGCTACGCGTCGCTGCGATGTCGTGCCAACATTGCAAATGTTGTTTGCACATTTGCTAATGCTGGCACTCCCTCTCTGCAATGTGGCACTCCCTATCGTATGTGCACTACCTTATATATACATATATATACTATTAATCTATATTATTATATAGTATTTATATATAATAATATTATTTGATATATATAATATATATAGTAATAATTTATATATATGTATATCATATACATATATTATATATATTTATTACATATAATAAAGAACCATTATATAATTATATATACTCTTATATAAGTATATATAATATACTTAATCTATATTATTAATATTATTATACTATATTATATATACAATATATATATATGTATCATATTTATACATAGCAGTATTAGTATATATATTATACTAATATATATATATATATAAACATTGCGGCCCACGTACAAGGACGTTTAAAATAGGTGGCACTTCCACTGTAACTTGAGTTGACACCCCTGCTCTACAGTCTACACGATAAATTATATAAATATATTTAGTAGCCAATTAAACGTTATATCAAACGATTCTCTCTATACTACCTTTTAAATTAATCAAATGCTTAAATATATAGCTATTACATTTAAAGTTCGTATTCTGAATAACGATATATAAAATTAACGCTAAATAAAATTAAATAAACGAGATTTTTCAGTCTTGACCGATGGACGTCACTTCTTAAAATGAAATCCTTCTTTCAACGACATTGACACTCCCTTTCTTGTATTATAAAAGTAAGATTAGTTTGTGTTTTATATCATAACTATTCTACATTTCTCTAAAAGTATTTCGGCAGGCAAAACTCTAAAAAATACGCAAAATATTTTGCTAAATTAATAAATTCTTAAAATTAAATTCAGTCATGAATTAGTCTTACGATCAAACATTTTAATAAAACTACATATAAACTACTTACAATGATTATAAAACATCTCGTAGTCAGTACTGCACCCGAGGGGCATCCAAAGATTATTAAAAACCCTTAAAGCCAACCCCAACCAAGTATTTCCAGAAATTACATAACAAAATTTCCCATCTGTATTCAGTGTACTATACTGTAATTATCCGAAGACTCCTTAAAGGAATAATTGCGCGACGGGTAACTGAAGAGAAAAATAAATCAATTTTTGGTCTTAAAAATTTTATGCTTTGCTAACGAAGTTGACGGTTGCGGAGTCTGTAGCTGTAGTAGGTAATGCGTAGCCAACAAAAGAAATCAAAAATCCTGTTATAGTAAGAGTATTGAATTAATGAACTTACCATAAAAATGTTTATTAATAAAGAGAGTCCTTTTAGCGTGTCTCGACTTCAGCGTTTCTCCTCTTTCATGCAGTGAGTCCTAACAGTGAGTTACACAGATTTTGACTCTTTTAAATTTTACTATACATTCTGAAATAGATAAATTGATTGGATTAGATATTATCCATAATCGATCTTAAAAAAAGGAAGAAGAATAGACGTGAAATAAATAGAAAAGTATGCAAGCAAGAGGCAAATACAAACAAGGGAAAGAACATAAAAACTTAAAATTTAAATTTTCATACATTCTGAAATAGAAAAATTGAATTTGATTAGATTTTATCCCCGTCATCGCTTAAAATACAGAATGTGCAAGGAAAAAATAGAAACAGTATGACCAAAATAATTACATATGGCACATAAGAGAAAAAGAACATGAAAAACTAGCAAAAGAATTAACACGAATAAAAAAGAAAACCAGTAAGAAGAACAACAACAGGAACAAGAAGAAGAACAACAAAGAATAAGTTGATTAATAAAGAATAAGAAGTATATAAATATAAGAAGAACTAAAAAGGAGTAATAAGAACAAGAAAAAGAAGAAGAAGAGGGTATAGAAGAGCAAGAAATGAAAGACAGATCAAGATAAAGAAGAAGTGGGAAAAAGAGGGAAAAAGAGGGAAATTTTTTTTTAGTCAAAACGAGGTAAAGAAAGACAACATGTTTTTTAAAATCTTTTGCAAAGATTTTGTGTGAACTTTGATTCATTTGGCTGAAGATGTTAAATTATTGTTTATTTTCATATTTACTCATCCAAACTACTTTGTCTTCATGTTTAATTTTATTGTCGATTTACTTATTTCTAAATTACTTTAGTATCCCCCTTTATTTTTTTTAATATACATACACTCACAAACAAGCAAACTTATTGAAAACAATTTTATTCTGGGTCAATATCGAAGCTGTTTTATAAGCCATAATAAGGATTTGATACTTACATTTGCCACCTAATTGATATATATTATATATATATATTATATATATAATATATATATTATTAATTATAAATATAGATTATATAATATTATAATATATATATATATAACTATATATATATACTATATATTATATATACTTATTAATAGATATCTATATAATTATATATATATTATAATATATATATATATATTATAATATAGATTTATATCTATTATATATATTATATATCTATAATTCTTATATAATATTATATATATTAGTTTAATATAATATATATATATATTAATATATATACTTATATATATAATATTAATAATATATATATATTATATATATCTAACTATTATATTCATTTAATATATATTATATATTATATATATAACATATACTATAAATAATATTAATATGTATATATATCTAATATATTTAATTAATATATATATATATCTGGTGTGGTGGATGAAAAAGAATTTCCCCACATACGTTATGGCGTAAGAGGGGACTAGAGGATAGTGGTAGGGGGTTAGTTCTCTCCACTATTTAAGCCTAAGAATATCAACATATTACTGATTTCTTGTGCTGTTGCCACTTACAACATTCTGGGAAAAGGCAGCTATGATGATGATGTATATAAGTTATTATTAGTAATATATATTATTATAAATACATATATCATATATATACTATATATATATAATATTTATACGCAACTGAATATATATATTTTATTAATTAATAATATATATATTATATGTGTGTGGTGTGTGTGTGTGTGTGTGTGTGAATCTTTATTGAATCTAGAATTGTTTCTTACGAAACTTTTTACATGTTTGCATTGTTTCTATTATTATGTTAATTTAATAAAAAATTTTATCAGATATTTAAAAATTTAAAATTAAGCTTATGAAAAAGATTTTACTAGTAACTGTAAAAAAGAAATAATGGAAACATAATTAATGGTTCTTGTGGAGGCTTTGTGACTCCCAAAAAGGTGGTGCTGAAACAATTTGCATTATATACTCAAAAATATAAATACTAGTCACCGAGCTGAAATATTTTAGATAGTGTAGAGTCGAATAGTACTATAAAATATGATTATTATAGGACTTAAGTTGAATCAGAGTTAGATTTGAAAATCCCAACTGATGTGGAGGAGCTCTTAAATAGAAAGTGAAATTGTATCAGAGTTGTTTTTACTACATTGCAACCTTTCAGAAAGTCATAAACGTTTTTGACTGCTGTTCTTTTCATTCAACATTTAGTTTTTTATATTTTCCTTTAATTTGGAATGTTACTAAATAATAAAAGTCAATCAGTGAAATAAATCATTAAATACATAAATATATATAAGAAAAATGATAATTTATAAATGTATAAAATATACGAGTAAACTGTAAAAATTACCTTTATTTTCATCATTAAACAAATTAATACTCAAAAACAAGTTAAAATATTTAAAGTTAATATAAAATTTGCTGTTCATAAATTTCCGAAATAATTATAATTTCCTTATAAACTTGCAACAACAAACAAACATTTCAAACATTCTGACAAATATTCAAACCCACAGCAAACAAACCGCCACACATATAAACAAGCCGCTCCACACATTTCTCTGAATTGGTAAGTTGCAAACTTTAATTTGGGGCTTTTATAAAAAGTAAAATGAATGTTTTTTTTACTCATTTAGTCATTAGCTCTTATCAACGACATTTTCATAGAAATTGTATTCTACACTTAGTTGGTTGATAAATCTTAATAATAGTGAAGTCAATAATAGTATGATGAATTAGATAGCCTTTTATCAGTTTTTGCAATTGTTTAAGGTCGTTACCAAGGTTTTAAATTTACCAAGGTCCTATAATATATATATATATATATTATATATATTATATATTATATCATATAATATTTTCATCATATTATTATATTAATATAAATATTATTAATTATATATATATATATTAATATAATACATTATATTATATTATATATAGTATTAATATGATAAATATATAAATTATATATAATATTATATATTATTATATATATATATATATATATATATATATATTTTATATTAATATAATTTATATAATATATATATAATATTTATATAAAAATTTTTTATTAATTTAAATAATTATATATAGTAATCTAGTATTAGGACCTTAAAGTAACTGTGGTTCTCCAAAATAATTCAGTATTGAAGCTGTATTACACTTTTTTTATTTTAGGTAAAAGAAAATTAAAATTTGATTTGCTATAAAAAGAACTAATTTTATATTTTTTCAGCTTCAAATTGAATATAATTTTCAAATTCATATTATTAATTTTTTGTTTATTTTATATTATTATATATAATATATATATATATATAAATTATTTTTATATATATTATATATATATATATATATATAACTATATATTAGTATTATTAGTATTATACTATTAATTTGTTTTGATTAACTATATATTATGATGGTAGATTTTTTATATCTCACGTATGTTCCTGGCGGTATTCTTCATGTGGTTCTCAAAACTATTATATTGGACTCAGCGAAAATTCTAATAAGGGTATTTAACTTTTTTTTTTTTTCTTTTTTTTTTTTTATTGAGAAATTTTTTTTTTTTTATTACTAAGAATACCCTAGGGGTAAACCGCAAAGTGGCAGAGTCGGGGCTCTCTCGGCCTCCCGGTGGACGACAAGGGGGACTAATCCCCCCTCGGGGATGTCCGGAACCCCCGCTCTTTGTCTTTGGTGTCGCGAGAGTTCCTCCCGACCATCCTCCGGTATGAACGTCCCCCCTCATTCCCGGTCGGCTCGAGCCCCCTAAAATTCGGATTAAATAATTTTTTTTTTTTATTTTGGAAAATTTTAAGTTTTTTTAGGGCTCGAGACCGACGGGGACAAGGGGATGTTTCTATACCCGGAGGGATGTTCGGAGGAACCCCGCGAACCCAAAACCAAAGAGGGGAGCTTCGAGACCTCACCCGGAGGGGTCGATTGATCCCCCTCGTCTTCCACGGTGGGGCGAAGAGACCCGACTCCTGGCCCATCTTTGCGTTTACTAGGCATTCCCTTTAGTAAAAAAAACAAAATTACTTCAAAAAAAAAAAAAAAAAAATAAAAAAAAAAGAAATCCCATCCTTAGAAATTTCGGGTGATTCCAAATATAGAGCATTAATGATATTACTTAGAATGACCGTCTCAGTCTACTTATGTTTTGAGACATTAAAAAACTGACATCTATAATATATTTATAGTATATATTATATATATTATATAGTAAATTAATGATTATATATACCTATTATTATATATATATGTAATATTATTATATTATATCTATTATTATATATAATATAGTATATATTATAATATATATATACTATATATTAATAACTAAAAAATTAAATAAATAATGACAATGAAAATTGTTAAATTTTGAGTGAAAAATTATAAAAGTAAGTTATTATTATAGCAAATTCAAATTTTAATTTTTTCTTACTAAATAAAAAAATTTATTACCACCTTTCCCAATACTAAATTATTTGAGAACCACATGTTACTTAATTCCTGTACTACATATATATATATAATATTATTATATTATATATATTATTATATATATATATTTATACTTATACTATTATATATACATATATACATATATTAACTTTTATATCTATATATATATATATTATTACGATATAATATTTTATATTATATAACTATATTTTATTATAATATATAGTATATAATTATATATATAATATTAATTTATATAATTATATATATAATATTATATATTATTATTATATTATATATATATATATTATAATAGTATAATTATAATAGTATGACGTTTTGGTTATATATATTAATTATTATTTTATATTTAATATTATTATATTTTATATTATTATTATTATTATTATTATTATTATTTATTTATTTTATATATTATTATATATATTTCATATATTAATTAATTTATTATTATTTTATTATATTCATTATTATATTTATTATTATTATTATTATTATTATATTATTATTATTTTATCTATTTTTTATTATTTTATATGATTTATATATTGTTACTGCGGCAAGTTATTATTTCTTATTTATTTATTTAGAAATTATTTATCAAAATACTGATCTTGAAACAAATGGTCTTATTATTAAGATTAGTATTATTGGTTGTTATTATTAGTATATATAATATATATATATATAATATATAATATAATAGTATATTTTTATATTTATATATATTTTTTATATATATATATATAATATATACATTATATATTATATATATATATCAATATAACTATATAAAGCTTTCGATCTATCCTTAAGAGGAAATTGTGGAAACACTTGAATTCTTCTAATCTTATCTCTGATCGCCAGTAAGTGTTTCGCAAGAAGCTCTTCACTGGTGATCTTCTTCCTTTTCTTGGTCTAATTCTTGGTCCTCTTTCCTTCGGCATTTCGGTGAATCTTTCGCTGTGGGGCTAGATATAGGGAACAGCATTCGATAGAGATCTGGCACAAAGCTATTGATTTCTTAACTTCCCTCTCTCGATATCTATCCTTCCCCATGTGACCTTCTTTATGATTTTCTTGCCTGTCGTTCTACATATAGCAGCCGTTGTAGCCGTTGTGCCTTGCTTATTGTACTCTGATGATTTGGTTTTATGTGATAAATCTGAAGAAAGTTTAAGAGTATTCGTAGAGTGTTTTTGCAGGGTGTGTAAAATGTATATTAAGAGTAAAGTGATGGGTGGTGGTTGAGGAATGTCGGCGGTGTGAAATCATATTAGATTTTGAGCAATTGGAACAAGCGTCAAAGTTTAAATATTTAGGCTTTATGTCTGTTGAAAAGGGAACGGATGATACAGAGTGTAGTAGGAAAGTTGTGAATGGTAGGATGGTGGTTGGTGCAGTTAAATCTTTATTGAAGCAGACTAATCTGGTGCGATTAGGTATTTCAAAAGCCTATTTAAGTTACCAGTGTCAATGAGTATAGCGCAAATATAACTGCTGTTATGTGTGATAAGTGTATGTATGTAAGGTACAATCTGTTCAGATGGATAATCTTAGGGGTGTGTTAGGTGTGAAAAGAATTGATAAAATGAGAAATGAGCGCCATTAGGAATTATTGTGTGGTGTGAAGAAAGGCGTAATGTAGAATAAATGAGTGTGTATTAAGGTGGTTTGGTGAGATGAAAGGCATGGAATGATGGAAGTTGGTTTAAGCCGTAAAAAGTAGTGTTGTTGGGAATTGACGTGATACCTAGAAAAGTCGATTGAGTCAGTAAAGAAGTTGAAGAAAGGAATGTGAATTTTTCAAAGTTGAGAAGAATTTGCATTAATAGGAGTAGATTGGATGAGTATTGTGAAGGTGGTATTTGTGTCCTGGCCCTGTCCCTGTTACCTGAGGTACAAATATCCTCGTGCACAATAACCACGCTGTTCGAAAAAAAACAATAATCAGGTTGCACCTTGGAACTTGATCATACGTGCTTCTGGACGAGTGAGATTTTCTTGTTTGTATATCCTCACTTATGCCGTTTTGTTTAAGGATCGTACTCAAAAAACCCATGTTCATAGCCCAAGTTTATACTTTATCCAACAAATTGTCTCCATTCGAAGTCTTTTCAAGTAATACTTGACAAATTTTGACCCCTGTTCGCTCTCTGTTCCACAGACAGTCTTTGGGCATTTTGCACAAATTTTTTCGCATGTGCAATGTGGTTCGTATAAACATTCGAATTGAACTGCATTTCATCCAACCGTTTTTATGCAATCATCTGGCACTAACCACGGTCTCTCGTCCTCCAACTCTAACAACTTCCAACATTTTCTATCATTTAGTTGACGAGATTGATCTTTCACCAACGAGGTCGTCTTCAACATTTTCTCGGCCCTCTTTTGAAGCTTTTGTGTCACTTAAAAACCATAGTTTTCGATAGAGTGGAATCCCTAATTGTACAAAGAAAAAAGTGTCACGTGGAGAATTTATTACACACCAGTATGTTTACTCCACATGTGCAAATATTTACCTTACATCGAAAAAACGTAAACGAGGACTGAAAAATCACCACCATACACAAAAAGATTATGCAACGTAACGATTGTAGGAACACCATACATAACAGATTAGTGCAGACGACTTTAATAAAGTGGTTAATACTGGTATGAATGTAGCCTAGTTAACTAGCAACCATCGCAAATACTCACGAGACTACAATACTCATTTCGTAGAAATAATCAGTTAAACTTCTCTTTGGACGATGAGATATATAATATCTATATACTATATTATCTAATTATATTATATATATATTATAATTATATTATATTAATATATATATATAATAATATATATAATATATACTATATATTTTATTAATTATTATAATACTATATATTATATATAATATATATCTAATATATATATATATATATACTAATAATATATATATTATGATTATAATATTAATATATAATATTATATATAATAATTATTTAATAATATATATATCTATAATACTATATGTATTATAATATATATATATATATATATATATATACTTAATATTATACTATATATATAATATATATATATATATTATATGTATTATATACTATTTATTCTAAATTATATTGTTTACAACGAGGGTTTTCAATTCACATTAAGAATTAATAAAATGAAACAGCAATAAAATAATTCAAATTAAGAAATAATTTTTATAAATCTTTAAATATTTAAAATTTAATATAATAATGAATTTTTTATATAGTTTCACGTTACCTTTTACCAGTCAGCATAGACAATTATTATAATTATTATTTCATATAATAATTCTTTTTTTATTATTATAATGATTCTTATCTGCCAATCAACTTCTACCTTTTTTCTTACTTATATATTATAATTATTATATTATTATATTATTATATTATTATTTCAGAATTGTATTCTTATGTTAAAATGATTCTTATTGCCAATCAACTTCTACCTTTTTAGTCTTATTATGAATTTTAATTATTATTATTTTAATTATATTATTATTTTAATTATATATTTATTATTTTAATTATTATTATTATTTTAATTATTATTATTATTTTAATTATTATTATTATTATTATTATTATTATTATTATTATTATTATTATTATTATTATTATTATTATTATTATTATTATTATTATTATTATTATTTGTGATTATTATTTATTACTTCTTATTATATTTTATCACATACGCCTGCGGTAATAATATGAACTTTAACTGACTGCTCATCATATAAGACCAAAGTCATTTAAAAATCACATTTTTTTACTCCTTATTAAAAGCCATGGAGAAAGTCAATGTACGGAGGTAACCTTGGTAATGAAGTGATTATCCTTTGTTGATATTACAAAGACAAATTTGCAAGGTTTGTAAGAGTACGCTCAATAAGCCTCGCTTAAAGGGTCAAGGACGTAGTTTATCTATTAAGTAATTTGGTTATCATAATTTTCCATTATGGGAACATTTTAATTTTGCACGTGTAAATATCATAAATATGGATTTATATTTTAATTTTATAATTCAAAATGGTTATGGTACTAGTAGTAGTTGTTGTAATAGTATTAGTAGATTAGATATATTATTATTAGGGTATCCTGGTAATAATATATATATAATAATAATATAATATAATAATATATAATAATAATAATAAATAATAAATAATATATAATAAATAATAATAATAATAATAATAATAATAATAATAATAATAAAAATAATAATAATAATAATAATAATAATAATAATAATAATAATAATAATAATAATAATAATATAAATAATAATAATAATAATAGTTCTATTATATATAATATAATTATATATAAAGAAAATAATAATAATATAATAAAATAATAATAAGAAATAAAAATAAATTAAAACCCCATAAAGTATAAAGAACCCATACATAATTATAATAATGATATACAATAATATAATATAATTAATATATACATATATATAATAATATAATAATAATAAGTTGACACATCATGGGCATTGTCCCATTCTAGGGATATTACTCTTAGATAATTGCTACCTAGGATCAAAAAAGAGGATGGAATCCTGGCCCTTTACCACGGAACTCAGTTGTACCAAGGCATGTATGTAGTAGTAACAGCAGAAGCAATGATAGTATCAGTAACATTAATAGTAGATATAGAGGTAGTAGTAGTATTAAAAGCATTAGTAGCAGTGTCAGTAGTAATAGCAAAACAATAGTACTAAAAGTAGCAGTGATTAGTGTAATAGTAGTTGTGCAAATATTATTAATTTTAGTAGTTACTCTTATAAGCTTTAAATTCTTTAACCTTTTTTTATTAACTAAAGATCTTTATCCTTGATCTTCTTGATCGTAAACACCAATGACTACAAACGCCAATGTTACTTTCAGTGTGTTAGTAAAGTCTATGTTAATATCCTTGACATTATTATTATTTTTACTGTTATAGGAAACACTTACCATTTATCTCTCTAACCTTGTCGTTACATTAATGATTAAATTTCAAAAATTGTTTTATATTTATGAGTAAAATATAATTGTTTACATTCCTTAGAATAAGTAAACCCAAAAATATTATTTAATATTTGATTCTATCACGAGGAGAAGTGGAGGGGAGGGGTAGTTTGAGGGGTAGTTGGAGGGGTAGTTGGAGGGGTAGTTGGGTAGTTGGAGGGGCTTCATAATCTTGCTAAATCAGCTTATTTATAATACACATTCCGAAAATAAATTAATCTACTAAATTTAAACCATCAATGTGCTTACAAAAATTTAATACTAATTGAAATTTCAGTTAATCCCAAGTAAAGACCAAGTAAAACCCATGCAAAAGCCCTAATAAAGCCCAAGTAAAACCCCTTGGAAAGTCCAAATATCCTCGAGCTGCAGCAAACTTTTAAAATGATTAATAAACTATTCGTACAACATTAATTTAGAATTGCATTCTTCTTCAAGGTAATAAATAACCTCAAATGGTCAAAAGAATTGCTTCGATTTCCGAGAATTTGAACACCTTCGTTATTCTTTTATTGATTTCACGAGAAATGCAATGAATTATTATTAGATTTCTTATTCATTTATTTATATTTTGAATTTTGTGTCTGTGTTCTCAAAATGTTTTCTTAATGTCAATTCTACAATCAACAGGTATAATTGATCCAAAAATTAGCTATTATTTCTTATAATAATAATAATAATAATAATAATATAATAATAATAATAATAATAATAATAATAATAATAATAAATAATTAATAAAATAAAATAAATAATAAATATAAAAAATATTAATAATAATAATTGTGTCTTTCTGCCAAAATCTACAAATCAACAGGCTATAATTGATCGAAAATTAACTACTATTTGTTATTGTTGTAATAATAATAATAATAATAATAATAATAATAATAATAATAATAATAATAATAATAATAATAATAATAATAATAATAATAATAATAATAATAATAATAATCATAATAATAATAATAATAATAATAATTGCGACAATAAAGAATTGTCTTGAATGAAAGAAACATCGTTGACAATCACCATAGCAAATAAAATTAAAAAAAAAACATGACATACAATTCCACCAACATTCCCATATGAACCCAGAGCAATATGTTAAAATTATATATATATATATATATATATATATATTAATTATTATATATTGAAATATATAAATATAAATATAAATTATATATATATATTTATATATTTTATATATCAAATCTTATTATTTTATATTATTAATATTTTATATGATTATAGTCTATATATTTTATATATATAATTATATATATCATATATACCTACTATATATATATAAAATTATATAATATAATATATATATATATATATATATATATATATATATATAATATTTGTGAAAGGTGTCAAAAATATTTTGTGTAGGTTTATACTGTATAAAATGGAGAAATACATACTGTTGATCTGTTAAATGTATCACTAGTGGTGTACCTCAGTGGTTTTTGATATACACAACTCTCTTTCTGTTATACATTAATGTCCTTCTCTCTGTCATTATATCATCTATCACTCCTACTCTATGGCAGTGACTCCATCCTACATTTTGAAATATTGGAAATCTCTTCCTTAATGGAATAAAGAAATCTTCCTAAAGTTGATATGGAAGATACTTTTATTCAAAATTTGTGAATAAGAAGACAAACCCATAAAATATAAGAGAACTAACCTAACCTAACGTAACCTTACGTAACCTAACGTAACCTAACGTAACATAGCTTTACCTAACCTAACCTAACTAACCAAACCTAACCTTAACCTTAACCTTTAAGAACCTGTAACAAAACTTAACCTAACCTAACCTAACCTAACCTAAGTAGCGTAATATATTTCGACTAACTAACATGTTGATGATATTAATTAAGTAGCCAATACTTAAGGATGAGGTTTTTAGTCTCTTCCCCCGCTCTACCCAATTGTTATAAAAATGAATTAAACTTTAATTTTAAAAGATGTAATTTATATTTACGTTTGAATATATAGAATGAATCTTTTCCACATACCATAATGGACATCTAATATTAAATGACAAAATAGAATGTCAAATGAATCTAAAATATGAGTATTATTTCTCGTTTAATTAGTATCAATATAAATTTAATACTCATAGTGTAATTTCTTCTTTGGCTTATTATTTGTTGTGCTTATATATATATATATTATTATATATATATACTATCATATTATTATATATATTTATATATAATTTAATATATACTCTATATTATATACTATATATAGTATAATAATATCTATAATATATATATATCTTAAGTATACAATGATACTAATTAACATAATAATTAGTAAATTATATTATATATATTATTATATATGTATTAATATTATTAACATTATAACACTCCTTTAAACTATAATCAATATATATAATCCATATATATATACGTATTATAATATATTATACTATATATATATAGTAGCGATTATAGATATATATATATAATAATGATATTATTTAATATATAATATCACAGTATCATATCAAATTATGTATATATAATTATAATTATATGTTTCTAGATATATAATTATATATAATAATCTAATAGATATTCTATTATTATATATATAATAATATTGCGGTTGTTTTATAATTTTTGTTATTGTAATTGTTTTCAACTTTGTTTATTTAAATTTTTATAGCATATTTAGAATGTTTAGATCAGATTTGTTCACCTCCTTCCTGCTAGCAAGAAACTTATTACTCTCTGCTAAACCCCATCCCACATTGGGATGACTGATAATGAGGCAACTGTCAAAGGGCCAGACAGATCTCCTCTCACCGTAACAGTGGCTCAGGATATCGCTCATTAGCCATTCGACAGGGGTGCCTCCCATTAACCGACAACACTCCTGCTCTTGGTCGAGGTTTTAGGTCGTGATGGACAGAGTGCTGGACGACTGATCCTAAGGGTAACAAACTGAGAGCAGTAAAACCTATTTTTGGAGAGTAGTTATCCTCCTACCGTCGTAATCGTCAGCAGGAGGTAGTCCTTGTGCTACTCCGCATTGGTACACCAACCTAACACAGGTTCACTTTGTCTTAAGATCCTCCTTCAACATACAGTTTCTGTCTCAGTCTTATTTCGCAATCTGTTCACGATCAACTTTTTCTTCGGACCCCATCCGTTATCGCCATTTTTCCACACTTCGGACCGTACCACACTCTGATAAATTGAACCATATCTGTCAGGTTCCTCACCCTTAATTAATTGCTCAATATTCGCCTTTCCCAACGAGCTAAAGCTTCTTCGTAACATCTGAATCCCTTCTTTCCGACATACTTTTATGTTACGTTAAGGTTAGTACACGGGGTTGTTTTGACCCTAGTATGACCGTTAAGCAAATGAACCGCGATTAGCTCTTTACGCTCACTCAATAATATACTATATAATATATTACTATTAACTATATATATTATAATATTATATATTATATTATATATATATTTATTATAAATATATAATTTAATATATATATATATTATACTTATACTTATATTATAGTATATATCATATATATATATATATATTATTATATAATATATAATAATAAGTATACGTATATATTATATATATCTATATATATATAATAGACTTATAATTGGTAAAGTGTATACTATCTTTACTTAGATATTTTTTGCATACTATATTATAATATATACTATAATATATATATATATTTACTAATTATATATAATATATATATACTATATACTATAAATATATTATTTTTTATATAATATTTTTTTTTTTTATTAATTATAATTTTTTATATATATATATATCTATATTTATAGATATATATATTAATTGAGATATAAATAGATGATAAAGAAATATACCGATTAAGAATAACAAAGAAAATAATAACAGAAACGTATTATTAAAAAAAATATAAATACAATAGAAAAATAATTTACAAAATATAAACTGAAAACAATACATAATAAATAAAATAAACCTAAATAATAATACAAATAGATAATAGACAAACACTTAAATAATCATTATATATTCGTTCCAAAAAAAAAAAAAAAAAAAAAATTTAAAGAATAACTAAAAAAATAAATAATAAGACAAAAAAAATCAGATCAGCGAAAACAAAAATCAGAAAAAAAAATATAATAATTAAAACTAAAAATGTTACTCACTAATTGAAAGAAAAAATAGTAAAAGAAATATATTGAATACAGCACAAATACCAACAAAATACAAATGGATATCGATACAGAAAAGACTCTCGATTACAACACTTTAAATCTCAGCGAAATCTACATTTTTATTTTTGTTCGATGCAGATCGAACGAATTGTTGCAAATTTTGAAATATTTAACATAAACGTTAATTAATTATTTATTGCAATTATAAGATTGGACCATTACCTGAATAAAATAAATTAAACTTACCTTTTAAATCTGCTTTTCAAACAATTATTCATTTTAATCTTATACTTGGTGTAAAATCTTTTTCAGTTGCTGGCGTAGTTGTTTTGAATGTATGAAAAACTTCATTATTATTATTATTATTATTATTATTATTATTATTATTCTTATGATTGTAAATATTATTTTCTCTTGATTTGAGCTGCCTGTGGATGTTGATGTATTTTTATAGTATGTAGATCTCTTCGCTTATCAGTCATATTTTTAATAATGAGTTTTATATTCATTTCTCAGGTTCAAGTGTGGATTCTCAGCTCTCCTTTTCTGAGCAACATTTTTTGTGGAACTTATTGAGATTAAATTTTTCCAGAACATTTTAGATGATGATTTTGCCACTCTCAGATATATTGATGGTCTTTTGCAGATTTTCCCAAATTTATAAATCCACATAGGATTATTATTGATCTTAACAGCAGCGCTTTAATTATTTCTCTTGATTTAAATAAAATACTTCCATTTTTGTATGTTTTTAATTAGCAATGCTAATTATAGATTAAATTGCTTTTTTAATGTCTGTTTAATATGCCTTTCAAGACATGTGACCCATGCCGACAATGTCTGTTCGACATGTTCAATCATTTGTCTCAATGTAAAATTTGATAGTAAATTGTTTTTTTTTTTTTTTTTTTTAGGGCGTTACATAAAGGAAAGTGAGTGAGTGATAAATAAATTTTTTTTAGAAGAACAACACATACCTTAATAAAAATGTCTTCTCTTTTTATCATTCCATTCTTATCTATAAAAGAATATATATATATCATTATATATAATATATATATATATGTATATATTCATAATATATATATATATCATAGTATACTATATATATACTATACTATATAATATGTATTACATGCCTTAATTAAGGATATGGATCCT
>JABUQX010120837.1:7500-10000 GCA_015478945.1 Trachelipus rathkii | reverse complement strand
GGATCTTGTTTGAGTGAGTATTAGAATTCTAATGGCTAAATTTAAGTTTGAAAAGATCAAAGTATGTGTGGTTGTGACAGATGGTTCATCTAAGAGTGATCCTGAGGAGAGTGAGATTTTCTTGGATAATCTACAAGATGTTTTGGATGGGGTGAATAGGAGCTTCAGATTGGTTGTGTTGGGCGACCTAAATGGGTGGATAGGTGATCAAAAAAAGAAATGGTATAACAGGTGACATTGTGGTAACGGGAGAAAATGAGAATGTTAGGAAGGTGATTGATTTCTGTGAGGAGAGAGAGGTATGTGCGCAAGTAATACTTTCTTCAAACACAAGAGTATTCATAAGTATACTAGAGTTGGTGTAGGTAGAGATGGTATCGAAGTGAAAAGTATGATTGATTTTGTGTTGGTGAAAAGGGAGATGTTGAAGAATGTGAAGATTGTTAAATCAGTGAAGAGGGTAGGGCTGGGATTATCGGATAATTATGCTGTTTTATGTAAAATTAAGTTAGTAGGAGCTTGGATGGTGAATAATATGATAAGGAAGGAAGTGGGAAGAATTAAAAGTGAGAAATTAAGTGAACAAGGTAAAAAGGAAACGTATCTAAGGGCGCTTGCAAATAAATCAGTTGAACGCGGACAAGATGAAAATGAATAAATCTGGAGGTAAATGAAGGGAGTGGTTGTTAGTAGTGCAAGAGAAGTATGTGGATGTGCTAAAGTAGGAAGTAAGAATGTTAACAGTGAGTGGTGGAATGAAGTGGTAATGCAAGCGGTTAAAAGTGAAAAAAAGGCTTGATTGAATATTCTAAAAGCCAATGATGAGATTCAAAATAAATTTGTTTGGAATTATATAATGAGGAAAGGTTAAGAATAAGAATAAGGGGAATCTGCATAGAATAATGAACAGTGATGGTGCTATCGAAACTGATGAAATGGATGTGAGAAGAGTGTGGAGGGAACACTCCGAAAATCTGCATAACATTAGCAGTAATGAAGAGGTAATAGTGACTGTGTGTGGGTTTGATGGTGCAAGAAGAGAGGTATTTTGGGGATGAGGTAATTAGTAAGGAGGAGGTAATGGGTTGAGTGAGAAAGTTGAAGAATGGTAAATCTGCAGGCATAGATGAAATTACTGGTGAAATGATCTAGAGTAGAGGCGAGATGCTGATTGAATGGATTTGGAAGTAGTGTAACAAAGCGTTTATGGAGGGTATAGTTCCGAAAGATTGGAGGTGAGCAGAAAGAGTACCCTTATATAAGGGTAAGGGGGATAAGGGGAACTGTAGGAACTATAGGGGAGTTAGTTTATTCAGTGTTGTAGGTTAAGATATATGCTGGTATTTTGTTTGAAAGAGTACGTCGAGTGACTGACGGACTGATTGGTGAAAAACAAGGTCATTTAGAAGTCGTAAAGGATGTGTGGATCAAATTTTTACATTGAAACAAATGATTGAGAAAATGAGAGAGAAGAAGAATAAATTGTATTTAGATTTTATGGATTTGCAACAGGCGTATGATAGGATTAATAGGGAAGCTCTGTGGCAGGTCTTAGTGATATATGGCGTGGTGGTAGGCTTCTGAATGGAATCAAAGAGCGATAGTGAAGCATGTGTAAGAATAAGTGGAGTTGAAAGAGATTGGTTTGATGTTAATAGACGAGTGAGACAGGGATGTGTTATGCCTCCTTGGTTATTCAATTTGTATATGGATGGGGTTATGAAAGAATTAGAGGTAGGGGTGGCAAGGAAAGGTGTTAGAATGATGAAGAATGGAAGAGACTGGAGGGAGCTCTACTTATTATGTGAAGATGATTTGGTTTTGAGTGGCGAATCTGAAGAGGGTTTGAGAGGGTGGGTAGAGGGGTTTGAAAGTAAATGTAGATTAAAGTAAAGTTATAGAAGTGAGTGAGGGAAATCCGCGGTCTGAAGTTTTGTTAGATGGTGAGCAACTGGAACAAGTATCTGGGTTTAAATATCTAGGATATATGTTGGATGAAAAGGGAACGGATGTTGCAGAGTGTGGTAAGAAAGTTATGAATGGTAGGAAGGTGAATGGTGCAATAAAATTCTTGGTGGATGTAAAGGGACTAAGTCTTCAGTGCGCTAAGGTTTTCCGTGAGGGTATGTTGTTACTATGGTCTGGAATAAGATGTATAGATCTAGAGTACAATGTGTTCAGATGGATAATCTTAGGGGCGTGTTAGGTGTGAGAAGAATTGATAAATGAATAATGAACTCATTAGGAAGTTGTGTTGTGTGAATAACGGCATCAATGAGAAATTAAACGAGAGTACA
This sequence comes from Trachelipus rathkii, assembly GCA_015478945.1. NCBI lineage: Eukaryota > Metazoa > Arthropoda > Malacostraca > Isopoda > Trachelipodidae > Trachelipus > Trachelipus rathkii. Next base: position 7,703 of record JABUQX010120837.1, on the reverse strand, counting down.
TTGAGCTTGTATGGTCATATTTAAAGGATGGATGATTGTCGGTTGGTTAAGCGGATGATAGTGGTGAGTTTGCTGGGAACCGACCGGCTGGGAGACCGAAGAAAAAGTGGATTGAGTCAGTAAAGTAATGACTGAAGGAGAGAAATGTGTGTTTAGCAAAGGCGAGAAGAAAGGTGCGTAATAGGAGTAAATGGCTTGATTTT
>JABUQX010120837.1:0-2500 GCA_015478945.1 Trachelipus rathkii | reverse complement strand
GAAACCGCTGATATTTCTGGAAAGGAACCATTTCCATAGTGTTGCACTATTTCTACAAAGAGTCAGATGAAGTCAAAGAGGAATTTATTGGCATTGTAGAACTGAAAGCGCTTGACTCAAAAACCATTGTGAAAGCCATTGACGATTTTGTCACGACCGAAGAACTGGATCCCGAGAAATGCGTGGGCTTGGGTTTTGATGGCTGTTCTACATGTCTGGCAAAGAAAAAGGTGTCCAAGCAATATTGAGGGAAAAGTATAAAAAAGTTGTTCTTTCTTTGCTCTTCACACAAACAAATTTTAGTAGTAAAATGATTTGACCACAATACCAGAAATCCGCAATACTGTTGGGAAACTATAAAGGACATTATTACGTTTTTTTTCGCGAGAACGGTCTTGAGAAAAAAACATTAATGCCAAACATCCCAAGCCTATGCCAGACCAGATGATCTGAACAACACAAGTGCATCAGAGTGTTTAAGGAGCACTTTGTACGCAATTGGATGCAAGCTATTAGCTTCCTTTCCATTGAAGGAAAATACCGGTAGAAGGAAAAGCGCTTTTTAGTTGCATTCAGCCGGCATGTAAGTCGTCATTCATTCATTGCTATGATATTGATCGCGAAATACTCTTCGATGTTAGACCCAGTTGTAAATGCTCTCCAAATCTAAGACCTTTGATATCGTCAAAACCTCGTAGCACATTCAACATATTGTGGAAATGGTAAGGAGCTCATCGGAAAGGTGAAGAAAAAAATCATCGATGAAGTGTTTAAAAAGAAGTTAATAAAATCGCCGAGCAACTGGGACTTGATCGAATATATCATGGATTTTTGGTAAGCAGCAGCACCGCAGCAACCATCAGGAACAAATCCCACGGAGTTCTGGAAAAGATCCTTATAACTCCGTATCTAGATTTTATAACTTCTTCTTTGGAATTACGGTTTTTCTACTGAAAATACACCTGTTTATGCAGAATTGACATATCTACATCCTTTTCCACAGCTACTCATTACAATCTCGATGAGGTTAAAGGAAAGACAGGCTTCATTTTATTTAGTTTTTATCCACTTAGGAAGGCATAGAAGTAAGAACTAGAACTTTTGGTACAAATTTGGAAGTACAAGAAACTGAGTAGTGAAGAACTAAAATATCTTGTTGTCTCCCAAGTCTTAAAGGAGACTGAACCTTTTTTTCCGTCGACGAAAAAGGCTTTGATGATACTACTCGCCCAATCATGCACCCCCAGTACAGTAGAACACTCTTCAGTACTCTGCTAAGGATCAAAACTTGGCTGCGAAGTACAATGGAAGACGACAGGTTAAACGGACTGGCTATGATAAGTGTACACACAGAAAATTTGTATTTGACAATTATTGATTATTTTATTTCAAACCGTAGTTGATAAATTTGCGCTTGAACCCAAGGAAATTTACTTTTTTAACAATATCATTTTGGCATCTGCTCTAATATTGTGAATTTTCCAATCATTGGATATTGTATTTGATATTCTATTGTTTTAATAAAATATATTTTTTTAAATATTAATCATTTAATTATCCATCAAATGTTTTTAATATAATAAATATATTTCTTAATATTATATATATATTATATATTTTATATATATATATATATATATATATTATATATATATATATAATATATATATATATATATATATATATATATATATATATATATATATAATATATATAATATATATATATATATATAAAAGCTTTATAAAATTTTAAGCTGCCCCCCCCTAGGTTGGAAGCTGGCGACGCCCATGCAACTGGGTACTATTTGAAAGGCGGACAACTATTTTAATAGGAAAAATAGGAAAGATAATCTCCGAAACAAAATGGGGAAAAGTGTCATGAATGCGAGAAACAAGATGTGTGGAAAGTTACAATAGATTGTATGATTTAGAAAAGGTTTTTAAAGCAATTGTTGAAGCTTTAGAGGAGCTTGAGATTAATCAAGATATTGAACTTTCTTCAAAAACTTCAAATCTTTTGAAGTCTGTAATCACGAGTGAATTGGTTTTAAGTTTAATTGTGACTTTAAATTTATCCTCCTTCACTTTTCCATTACGTAATGCAGCCTTCATCATTACTGACGGCAACTACTCTTAATAATATAAAAAAATGTGATGATTTTTTTGAAAGGTTTTCGCGCAAGCATTGATGAAAATTTTTCAAGTATTTTAGAAGTTGCAACAAAACTTCTGCTTTCTGTTAATAAAGTATTGAGAATGCCACGTGTCAGAATCAATGTAAAATGAAAAAGACATAAGGCAATTTAGCAATTCTTTTTCTTGATAATTTTTCATACAAGTTAGAGAGCAAAGTACATCATCCATACTTACCAATTTTAATAAAGTCATTAAATCGATATCTATAAAAAAAATTTACTAATTTTGTGTATGAATTTGATGGACCTATACCCAAATGGTCGACACTTGTAAAAAAAAATCTGGTTATTTAGAGTTTCTCT
>JABUQX010120836.1:0-42871 GCA_015478945.1 Trachelipus rathkii | reverse complement strand
AGTCTTCTAAACATTTATGCAAACCATCTTCCTGAAACCTACCCACCCTGATAATAAGAAAATAAAAAAACAACCACAAGTGCAATTAAACCACAGCCTCCCACCCCCATTCACAAAAATCATGATTTAGAAACCATTAAAACCCTCAAAAAATTCAACAGCAACAGTCCCAGACTCCATATCCAACCTACACATAAAACAACTTGGAGAAAAAGCAATCCTCCTAATCACGAAATCTCAACAAATCTTGGCAACTTAAACTACATACCCCCCAATCTGGAAACAAGCATTCATAATCCCAAAAACTCAAACCCAAAAAAACCCTAACTCCCCCTCCTCTCACCACCCAATTTCTCTGCTTTGCTCCATTATTAAACTACTAAGAAATTAATACTAAACCAAAATTCTCCACCCCATATCTCCCAGATTCCAACATGATTCAAAGCAACCCACTCTACAACCACACCCTCACCCTCCCCTTACACAAACACATCATAATGCTTCAACCAATCCCCTTCCCACAGATCTAAACTCAGCAATAGACATAAACAAACATTCACACCGTCTCCACACACATCCTATTCAAAAAAATCCTCCACTCCCCTCTAAAATCTTGACAAAAAAATGCTCTCCAATTTCCTCACCATCGTTTCCCTAAGGTCTCATACAAAAACAACCTCTCTCATTCCATCAAATACAAAGGCGTCCCACAGGGGCCATTCTCTCTCCATTCTTGTCAACTTTCTTCACAGAGATCACCCAACCCAACGCACCAAACTTTACTTACGCAGACACATCAGTCTTATTCCCCAACACCCAGACGTAAACATAGCCACCAACAACATCCCCAGGAATATTACATCTAATAGAAAATCTTTAACTCCACAGAATACCAGCATCCCCTTAAATCCTCCATTACTCTTAAACTTTACTGACAGTCACCATCTCCCTCCATCCTATAATCACCCTAAACAATAACCTCCTTCCACTAAACAAAACCTAAAAAATTGCGACTTCCACTTATGACACTCACATGACGTTCTCCCCCCCACATCGACCAAACACTCCTCAACCCGAACGAAAACTAAAAACCCTCCGAACCCTTTCTCATCATAACTTCATGACAGAAAAAAAACACAGAGCCACTAATTATAAACAACTCCTTAGAACAAATCTAAACACCTCACCAGCTGCACCCTATATATCTCAATAAACGAACACAAAATAAATTACAAAATATTCCAAAACACAGCCCTCATAATTATCACAGGTGCACAAAAACCACCCCAATCCACATTACACGACGAAACTCCATCCCTCCTATCTCCACAACCTGTGAATGGTGGGACTCAATTTATCAAAAAACCCGTAATCCATCCCACCCTTGTTACCAAATTCTCTCCAACCCCCCTCGACAAAGACTAAAAATCCCCCCCTTCTTCACCAGCTCAATTCTATTACAACACTACAACATAATTTCCCCCTCTCAATAGATCATGGATTACGCATATCCATACACATTTAACCAACACATACCTTCAAAACAGCCCAAATAAACAATTTACTAAACACTCCCTCCCCAAAACCTTCCCTAGGGAAGAAACGCTGTCCAGAAAAGGCCAAATGGACCACGCCCGGAGCAGATCAGTCACCACCCAAAACTCATCGCATATAACATATTAGATTCAAAAACTAATAAGCTCACCTCCCCCACTTGCATCGATGTTATAATTCCCAATGACACAACTAGACAACCTCCTCTTGGGCGTGTCTGCTCTCGACGCCCCGCGCCGAATTTCTCTATATCTTCACTTCTCGACCGGTGAACCCCCAGTGGCAGCACCGGTTTCCTGGAGCAGTGAACCCTCCAATTAAGGTGCCAGCAGAAGTAAGTAAGTGTATAATATATATATATATTATATATATAATTATAATAATATATATATATATATATATATTATATGTATAATATATATATATATATTAATAATATATATATATATTATATATATATAATATTAAATATATATATTATTAATATATTATATTATGATATTTTCCTTCTTCCTCCCCAAACTGTAAGTGGCGTGGACATGGCATCCACAAAAGAAAATTAGTAGAAAATATGACAAGTCAAAAGATACAGCCCTCCTTACCCCCCTCGTATACCATTAGTGAAACTCTTCGCAGTCAGAAAACCACCCTAGAGCTTCACGACCCTCAAATATAGCATATCGTCAAGTGTAGTCATCCCTGCCCAGGTGTGCCACAACATACCCCCGCACAAAACCTCCAGTCACTCCTATTATGCACCTTATTTCGCCTCTGCCAAACTCACACCTCTCTCCTCAGACATTCGTCACTGACTCATCCACATTTTCTTCGTTCTCCCAGCCGGTCGATTCCCCAAACACTCACCACTATACGCTTACCAACCGACTGTCATTCAGTCCTTTCCACATGACCAAACCATTCAACGTACTTTCATATCTTCTCATTTACCCTTTCTTTCATAGCAACTTCTCTATACTTCATTTCCTCATTTTATAAATCTTTCACACCTAAACACCTCATAAGATTGTCCAATCTAATATCAACTTTGACCTTTTATTCCCTGATTCCAGACCATAGTCTCCTACCATACATTAACAACAGTAACACATACCCTCAATGTAAGACCATAGCGCACTCAAGACTTAGTCCCATTAAGTCCACCAACGATTTTAAATGCACCAGCCAAATTCCTGCCATTCACCAATTTCCTACTACACTCTGCATTCATCCGTTCCCTTTTCATCAACATATATAACCTAAATATTAAAAACTCAACACTTTGTCCAACTGCTCACAATCTAAAAAACTTCCACACCGAGGACTCCCCTCACTTACAAACCATAACTTACTCTTATCTACGGTTACTTTCCAAACCCCTCCTTTTACACACACCCTCATAGCTCTTTCTACCACTCCTCTCAAAAATCCAAATACAGGATCGCTGAACACAATATCATCCGCATAAAAACTGTTCATGGTTTCAAAATCTCTTCTGCTAAAAGCTCCACCCTCAATCTCTAATTCTTTCAAACCCCATCTATATACAAACTTGAATAACCAAGGGTACAAAACACATCCCTGCCTACTCTCTATTATATTAAACCAATCACTTTTACACCATTTATTCTTTACACACGCTTCACTTTTATACATACTTTTGATTTCCATTCAGAACCTACCCAACACCATAACATTTACTAACACCCGGCCATAAGGCTTCCCTATTAATCCATTCATACGCCATTGCAAATCCATAAAACCTAAATACAATTTATCTTCTTCTCCCTCATTTTATCATTTGTTTCAAGTAAAGATTTGATCCACACACCCTCTACCACTCCTAAAACGCACCGTGTCACCAATCAGTCCTTAGTTCACTCGAACGCACCTCTTCTTACCAAAAAATCAACATATTACCCAAACCTAAACACTCAAGAAAAAAATTCCTCTATAATTCCTACATTCCATCTTCACCTTACCCTTATATATGGTACTATTACTGCTCTCCTCCAATCCCTCAAAACTATACCTTCCATAAACCATATTACACAACTTCAAATCCAATCAATCACCATCTCACCCCTGCCTTGATCATTTCACCAATAAATTTCGTCTATACCTGCAGATTTACCATTCTTCAACTTCTCACTTTACCCATTACCTCCTCCTTGCTAAAACCTCATCCCCAATAATAAATAGTCCTCTTCACCATCAAAACTCACACCACCAATCACTATCACTCTTCATTACTGTTAATATTATAAGTGTTCTCGAAATGTTTCTTCCACACTCCCCTCACATCCATTTCACCAGTTACAAAACCACCCTATACATTATTCTAAACAGGTTCCCCTTATCTCATTCTAACCTTTCGCTCTTCCTCCAGAGATGCTCCTATCCCTTAAATCCCCATTCATCCCCTACCAAACTGCATTTACCTCATTTTCCCTACGTAGCAAAATTTTTTTTTTTCCTCCATTATACTTCCAAACACTTTCTTCTGAAACTTCAGCATTAGCTTTACACCATTCAACCACGCTTCTTTTTTCTACTAACAACTGCTTCCTTCATTTGCTCCCAGATTTTTCAGTTTCAACTTGTTTACAATCAAACTGTATTTACTGCGACGCTCTAAATACTTACCTTATTATCGGTTCACTTAACTTCTCACTTAATTTACCCACTTCCTCCTTATCACCTTCCCTCCAGCCAAGCCCCAACTAACTTAATTTTAAAAAACAACATTTATCCGATAATCCCCATTCCTAACACCACATCACTGATTTAACACCCAACACATACTTCAACACTCTTTTTTCACCAACAGAAAATCAATCATACTTTTCTCTTTGATACCATCTCAACCTACACACTTATGGATACACACTTATGGATACACACTTATGGATACTCTTGTGTTTAAAGAAAGTATTATTACACACATACCTCTCTCCTCACAGAAACAAATCACTTCCTACCATTCTCACTCCACACCCCAAAACCACCTGTTATACCAATCTCTTTTTTGATCCCTATCCAACCATTTAGGTCCCCTACACAATCAAGCTGAAGCTCCTTACTCACCCCATCCAAAAACATCATTCAAAAAAAAACATTATCGGCATAAAATCGTGCCTCGCAACATTTCCCTCAGAGGGACCATACGTCACGACCACACATACCTTGACCTTTAAATTTAAATTTAACCATTAGAATTCTAGTACTCACACACACAAAGTCTACCATAGCTCTGTACCACATACACAGACACACACACATATATATCATATATATATATATATATATATATATAATATATATATATATATATATAATATATATATATATATATATATTATAGATATATAAATAATATATATATATATAATATATATAATATATATATATATATTATATAATAATAATATATATATAATATAATAATAATATATATATATATATATACTTAATAATATACATATATATATAATATATATATATATATATATATATGAATCTCTGCCGCTGCACACGATTAAAAAAAATAAGTCAATTGTTAATTCGAAAGTTATTATCAAATATTTGAAAAGTTTCAAACCTTGCCTGCACAAACCCAGACTCGCTTTTAATTAAATTTCGTCTTTATATTTTCCAATCAATGAGTAATACACTGACCAAATTTTATTAAAATAGTTTTAGCATTTTTTTTGGTTTAATTTAGGGAATGAAAAAAATAACTTTGATAAAAAAAAGGTTATTATTAGTTGAAAACGTCTTCAAACAATGCCTGTATCTTAATACTCATTTAGTTTGATCAAACAAAAAAAAAATTAACAGCAGTATGATGTTTGATGCAGTTTGATGCTTATTGCTTAAGTTCAGATAAAAAAAATACCTAGAACCGAAAATTAGTTCCACTAACAACCAAGAAGTTCTTTTAATAACACTTTCGTTTATCATTTATTAGTAATTACCAAGTAAACTCGAGATATTTATGAAGATAAACATAATTACTTTGTGAATTTAAGGGATTAAATTAAAATTCAACCGAGTCAGCAGTATTTTCATTTATGCAATTATTTGTTTTTTAAATTCTAAGATTAAATTTAAATTTTATTTATTTTGGTGGAATAAATTTGCTTAAATTTTAATACTAAAAATTATGAATGTAAGAGTTACAACCATTTAGAACAAGCATTTATAATTCATTCTTTAATTTCAAAGTTATTTTTTATAATGTTTATTATGGGCTCTTTCGTTTTTTTTTCTTCTTCAGAACGATGAAAGCACAATATTCAATCCAAAGTCATTCCAATATCCGCTGAGAGAAATTACTTACAACCTTTATCAGTCTCTCAACATCCTTAGGCTACATACAATGATGAGTATTGACAATTTCATTATTTATGTTTAACTTTTCTCTATGAGAAGTTCAAATTTTTAAAGGAAAAACCTTGACAGACACACGATCCGTCTCAACAGATGTCATTCAAACTAGTGATTTTCTTCACAAAACTACATAGTAATGAAAATTTGATACTTTTTTAAGATTCTGAGAATGTAATAAAACATCCGAGGCCGAATTGAAAAAAAAATCGACAGAATGCAAGTTCGTCTAAACAAGCACCCACTGCAACAGTAGCCTTAATATCCATTTTCTTATTATTAATCTCCAACTACAGGAACTTTGCGGTTTCTTCTAATTTCAAAGATTCATTTAGCCTTGAATGAGGAAGAAGCCTTCTGGTAATCAATATATATGTCATACATAAATTTTTCGACCTCTCCCACTAATTTCCATTATCATTGATTGTCTTTTAGTTCCATAAGTACACCTGCTTCGCCCTTTTCGTTTTTCACTATGTTGTTGCTTGCTGCATATTTCCATGCTTATTAAGCAGTCTTTTTAATTGACCTTTCTGATTACATTCATAGCTGTACCCAGAACATTTAAATAGTTTTTTTTTTGGCTTCTCTCCAAAGGGAGGTATTTATCCCTCATCCGGTTCTAAACCTTATACCTAAGGATGAAGGATTTTGTGTTTGCCCCCAGCACCCCTGAACATGCCCAATGCGTAGAAGCACCCCATCTTCCGCGGAGTCCACATGGTTCCCTCCAAGGCAGGAACAACTCGCCATCCACGCCACACGTCACCCTATCTCCATCCGTCGTCATACCCGCACCCAGCTGATTCAGATTCCTCCCCAAGACGTAGACCCGTCGGAACTGGTCTTGCTTTAAACCAGTCCAACAGCGTAAGCGAATCAGTTTGGCGTACGGGGAATCGAATTTTCATTGCTCGGGGGACTAGCACTGAGAGACGGAAGAGAAGGATTTCGGATGGGGGGGGAGGAGAGAAGATTGATGCTTTAGCATGTGATTTAAAGTCTTTTTTCTGATTACACTCATAGCCACACTCAGAACATTTAAATATTTTTTCCCTCCTTTCAAGGTTATTAATAGCTATTCTCCCCCCTTCTTCCTCTACTGACTCATTCCACTTTTCTTACATCTAAATATTTTTCCCCCCTTTCAAGGGGTTATTAATAGATCTATAGGTGTCCGTGGTCAAACCCTCGACCATAAGGACATTTCCAAAAAAAAAATTTTTTTCCCAAAATCCCACCACAAGTCGTAAGATTGCAATGCCTCTTTTCTTACAACCATAAGCTCATTCCATGTGTTGACAGATACTGGAGCTCTCCAGATTTTTACAAGACTCTTCTTATTAAACCTAGCGTTCCAAACTACTATGGGAATCATCCACGATGTCATTGGTGTTCCACATTCCTCTAATTTCGTTTGAGTCTGATATTTTATTTCCTTTTCCCTTTCATATGCCACCACGTTATCATCATTTGGGACTCTCACTTCTATTATATAACACTTCTGATCCATCTTATCCTTGACTACGATGTCCGGTCTATTATGGACAACTGCTACATCTGTTGGGATGACAGAATCATAGAGTAGCATCACCTCTTCGTTTCTCATTCCGGCGAGATTTGTGGTCAGATTGCCGCTTTTCCTGATGACTACTCTTTGCAATAATTTAAAGGTGGATCAAACCTCAATGTGTTTATGTCTTTCAGTCATAGATGTTCTTGTTTACAGAGATCTACATCTTGCTGGGAACGTGAGGACAGATCTTTGTTTCGTCAACACATCTCTAACATTGTTAGCATGAGTCTATTCTTTCTATATGGTTCGATGCCATATTGTTCGTCTTGAGCCCATAAACACTCTTCTTCTTCTACTTGCAATCTCCCGTCTGAATATTCCACGATTTTCCCTATTCAATATAACTTTCTCCATGATTCTGTATATTTGTCATTGGCTGTGTCTCCACTGTTATATGTTGCTTCATCCTCTCCGTTTCAAATGTCTTAATATTTTTGTCTTTTCCTTTTCGTTTTTCTTCCCCCTTTCCTTGTCCGGCTCTAAGTGTTTTCGCATCATGTAGTCCATTTCTTTAATTATTGAATTGTTGTGCTTCCGCTTTCATGTTGATTACACCACTGGAGGATTTTTTCTGCGCTTTCCAGTATTGGCCCAACCCTATTAATTTCCTTTGTATATGAGTCTATCTCCACCAACTCCCATCCTCCTTCCACTTCTAGACAAAATTCCCCTATATATCATGTTTGTGGCATTCTCAGTCTATCACCCGCCAAACTGTACAGGATACAGGTACAGCATAGTGTCTTAATGGCCTCCATTTTATTCCTAGCTCTTAATTCCGATTTTAGTATTGCTTTGGTTCTTTTTAAATATTCTTTTCTTTTCATCAGCCTATGTTCACCTTCTCTGATTCTTCCAACTCCTAGATATTTTATAATTATTGTTCTTCAGTTCATTATGATGGTATCGTTAATCGTGATGTTTTCATTCTCCGTTCTTCTCCCTTTCCTGAGTGTAAGGAAAGCACATTTATCCAAGACCAAACTCCACACAATATTTCGGAGAACTCTTCACTACCTCCACCTGCTTAATTGTCTCCTGTCTGTTTGGGCGTATAATTTTAAGTCATCCATATAAAATAGGTGTGAAATTAATTTCTTGATTTTTCGTTACGTTGGTTTATTCTATATCCATTTTGCAATTTATAAATTGCTCAAAGGTTAATGGCCAAAATGAAGAGCAGTGGAGATAAACGTCCCTCCCTCCCTTTTTTATGTTGATTTGTCTTCCACTTCAATCATCCCGCTCTCATACTTTATTTTAAAATTGACCCTCCATTCGCCTCATCCTACTTACAAAATCTACTATTTTTTATTATATATTGTATATTTTTAATACTTTCAATGTTCATACCCACCTCATATGTCTTTTATAAATCTATCCAGGTCATGCTTAATATTCTGTTCTTCAAAACTCTTTTTTCATAATATTCTGTATTAATAAATTGCTTTTGTCCCATACTATTTTTGATCATGCTCTGTTCTCGTTTATTATATTTATAATTTTCTACATGTTTGTATATTCTAGAGGCTATTATCGCTGTTAGTGTTTTGTATATGGTAGGAACAATTTATAGGTCCTATTTTTTATTTGTTTCTTCAGATTTTGGTATGAGGTTAGAGTCTCCTATTGTCAGCCATTCTGAATGGCTCTCCATTTATATCTTTTACACATTTGTAGGGGCTTATAGTACTTCTACTTATTTGCCAATACATTCTGACTTTCTTCAGGTCCAGTGCTTTCCAATGTATTGCTTCACGAGGACTTCCTTTACTTCTTTCTGACTTATTTCTCCAAATTCCATTTCATTATTATTATTTATTTGCGAGTCATTTATAATTTCTTCCTTCCACCCCGCTTCATTGTTATGTTGTCTTTTATTTTCGTAGATGTTTTTCCAAAATCTTTCAATCTCTTCTTTTCTTGGAGGTTCAGTGACTTTGATTTCATCATTTCTCAGTTTTCCGTACAATCTTCCAGGATCTTGTTTAAACATTTGATTTTTGTTCTTTTTGTATTTCGTTTCGTTCATATCTTAACCATTTACTTTTTGCTGCAAGACTTAATTTTCTTCTAGTGATCGCATGAGCTAATTTGCTGCCTTGTCCAACTCTTTCTCTTCTAATTATATTTTGTACTTGACTTATTACCACTTCAGATCCTCTGTTTCGTTTCTCTTTTTCACCCTCCTGGTTTTTGTTTGTCTTTGTTTTTTTCTCTTCTCTTCTATTCCTATTTCCTTGATACAATGCTCCTCTATTCTCTTGTATTTTCTAAATAGTTTCTGGTGTTAGTTTGATATATTATTTAGTCAATTATGATATCTTTAATGTTAATGTTCATTCTGGCCCATCTCTCTCTTTTTCCTTTTCAACCTTCTCTCTTTATTAAGTTTAGGATGGCCTGTTTTTGATTAACCATTTTTCCCTGTCTATCTGATTATATTTTTGTTTGAATCTATATTCCATATAGTCATTAGTACTAATTACTTTCTCTTCCACTATATATTTCCAGAATTCCGTTTTTTTTTTTTTCTTTTCTGGGATAAGCTCTCCTATATAGTAACATTCCAATAGATATTTCTTTCGAAGTCCAAATCCATTCATCAGAGGTTTATATATTCATCTGTCTGTTTATTAGTCGAATGTACTCTTCCACTCTTCCTCAACTTTCCTCTCCTCATTTTTTATAGCATTTTATCCATTTCATGTACATTGGTGAGATACTTAAGCAACTGTCCTCTGTATCTTTCCATTTTCATGCGCAAATGTCGAATGTTGAAAATTCAGTCTCTCCATTGTATTTTGGGAAATACGTCGCTGTCTTGACAAACACCAAAATTATTTCCAATCTTTTCTTCCACGTATAAACATCTAAGAGCACACTACGATTGTAGGGTCATGCGTTTTTATGTTCATGGTTTCTGAGAATCGTGAATTGTCCGAAGAACTCATCTGGTGGAAGTTGAACTGTATTAGTAGCTCTCAAACCTTTTTTGTTTATTATCTGTTCGAAGATAGAGTGATGCGCCCATCCGAGCTCCCGTCCCCCTCACTCTCTCCCAATGATGAATCGGCACCAGGACTTCCATTTCCTGGCATGTTTTTTTTTTCATAAGTTTTCTCAGTTGATGCTTGTTCGCTTTGCGAACAAGAACTACCAAGTGCCTTCCTCTCTCCAATTATTTTGTCACAGAGAAGCTACTTCGGCACTAAAGCCTCGCAGAGATCTCCCCGACCACCGTAAATATTTTGATGCATAAGCATGTGTGTTTTTAAGCTTCCTTTACGATTACACTCACACCACACTCAGAACATTTAAAATGATTTTAGATTTTTTTTTAATTTTTTTTTTCTCTCTTTCAAGGAGTTATTAGAAGATCTTTAGGTCTTTAGATCTTAGGTGTCCGTAGTCCAAACCTTGACCATAAGGACACTCCAAAAAAATTTTTTTTATCCAAATCCTAACACAAGTCGTATGATTGCAATGTTCTTTCTTACAACCATTAAGCTCAGTTCCAGTTCCCCTCGCGAGTATCTCCATTGAGTTTTCCTTATCCATATAACTTTCGTCAATGATTTTTGTATTCTTTGCATTCTTGTTGTCTCCACTGATCATATGTTTCTTCTTCCTCTCTCTTCAAATTTGTCTTTTAAAATTTTTGTCTTTCTTTTGCGTTTTTCCTCCACCTTGCCTTTTCCACTCCTAATATTGTTCCATTCATGTAGTCCTTCTCTTTTTAACTTATGCCGAGTTTTTGTTGCCTGCCTCTTCATGGATACACAAACTGAGGTTGTTTTCTGCGCTTTCCAGGTATTGGCCCAACCCTATTATTTCTCTTTTGTATATGTAATCTACCTCATTATATATTTTTTTTTTTTCCTTCTCTACTAAGTTTTAATCCTTCTCCTGGTCCCAAACTTGGACCTAAGGTATAAGATTTCTAGTACTCCCCTAGCACGAGTCTAGATTGCTAGGGCTTCTTTATCACTTCCATGACCACGATTCTTAACTACGATTAGTAGCTTTCTTGCGTATTGGTCATGCTCTTCTCACCACTCCAGTCTCCAACAACATTGTATAACTCCACCTCCTCCACCCCCCACATTCTTCTTATGTCATACTTAATCTTACATATTTTGACTTCCTTTTCTTTGTCATATAATGTTACTCTATTGTCCCTGCTTATTCCAAATCTCATGATATAACATTTCGTGTTCTCTCTCTCTACTATTAGTCTGTCGTGATGTGTTAGGTATAATTTTGATGTAGGTCGTATAGGATTATGGCTTCCTCAATTTCATTATCGTCTGGTTTCTGCTCCATATTTATCTTGTATCTATTTCAAAAATTATATTTGCCATAATTTCAATGAATATTTTGGAATATTGAATATTTTTGAATATTTGAATATAATTATTTTGATAATTCATGCTTTTAATTTTCCTTTATGATTACAAACTCATAGCCACACTCGAACATTAAATGATTTTATATTTGAGCATAAGCATGTTAATCTTAGCTTCTTCTCCATTACACCTCATAGTCGCACTGCAAACATTTAAATAATTTATATTTTATGCGTAATCATGTATATCTTAAACTTCTTTTTCTCATTACATCATAGCACACTCAAACATTAAATAATTTATTTTTTGATGAGTAAGCATGTCTTTTTAATCTTCTTTCTCATTACATCATAGCCACACTCAAACATGTAAAGTAAATTGATATTTTGAGCGGAAGCAAGTTTAATTTTAAACTTAATTTGGGCACCAAATTCATAGTCTCACTCAGAACATTTAAATAACTATTAATTTTGATGGCTAAGCATGGCCTTTTAAGCTTCTTTCTCCTTACATCCATAGCCACAAACTCAGAACATTAAATAATTTGATATTTTTGATGATAAGCATTGTGTTTTAATGTGAAATATTAAGTGGCATAAAGTGAAACATTAAATTAATTTTATATTTGATGGCGTAAGCATTGGTTTTTAGTTTTTTTTTCTATTACACTCATAGTCACACTCAAAAACATTTAAATAATTTATTTTTGCATGTGTAAGCATGTGTCTTTTAAGCTTCCTTGCTTATTACACTCATCAGCCGCATTCAAACATTAAATAACTTTAACTTGCTTATAGCAGATGAGAGCTAAGATGATTTACGATTGCTCAAATAACAATGGCACATTTAAACTTCCTATTCATGCAAATTCGATGACTTTTCAACTCTCGATTACTTTTAAAATTTAAATTACAATATGCAACAGAGGTTTTCACAATTATTTTTAATCCTTTTTTCACACATTGACGTTTGAGGTTTCTTAAAGTGCTTTTCACTTTGGAACCTTTTTCTCTTTGACCAGCATCGTGGGGTCTTTCGAACAAAAATAAAATAAATTAAAATGAATGTGAAAAAAAACAAGATCTTCACACAACTTAAAATATTTTTTATTTTTCTTAAAGTTGAATAAATTCACCATTTCAAAAACAGCTGAATATCAAAATTGGTCTCAACACTTATTCACTTAATTTATAATCAGATTACAAAAATATATATATAATATATATATATATATATATATTTATATAATATATATATATAATATATAATATATATATATAACTTATACTATATATATATATATATATATATATATATATATATATATATATATAATATATATATATATATATCAGATTTACATGAGATGGATATATAATATATGGACATAAATATAGTTATATATATGTTGTAGATTTCGTGGGTGGAGAAATATGATATATGTACACAATTTAAACATTTGGGGTGTAAACAAAATTCATTTTACTTCGTTTTTAAAAAAAAAAAAACAAAGCCAAAATTTGTTTTTTTAAATTACTTTTTTCATACTAATCAATGCTTGTAGGGGACTAGCATAATATTCCTTCTGCATCAATATATGCAAATTTATTGGTGAAATATTAAATAGATTTATACTTAATAAAGTTTTATTAGTCCTCTAGGGCATATAAAATACAATTTCACATGATCGATAATATATATATATATATATATAAGTATATATATTATAATATATATATATATGTATATATAATATATATAGTGAGTAGTGATGAATATTAAGGGTATATATGGTAAGTATATATATATATATCTTCATCTACCTTTCCCCCCCCCCCAATACTTGGTATGTGGTAAAGACTGAAAAGAAAAGCAGAGAGAAAGAAGACACAAAATCGAAAAGAAAGCCAGCCTTACCCCCCCCCCTCTCTACCATTAATAAGAATTCGGCGCAGTCAGAAAATCCAACCCTAGAGCTTCACGGACTGCGACGGACCCTCATTGGTAAATCGTCAGTGTAAGTTCATCCCTTGGCCCAGGTCCACAATCTTACCCCCCCCTCACAAAACCCCGCCATTCTCGTCTATACTATGCACCTTTATCGTAACATCCTCGTCGCCAAAATCTCTACGATTCTGTCCTCAGACATTCGTTCTGACAATAACAATCCGACATTGTTCTGTTTTCTATCTCCAGCCCCGTCGGTCTTCAAACACACTCCCACTATACACCCTTAAAAACCGACTACATCATCTTTCCACAGTACCAAACGCATCTCAACATACTTTCATTATTCTCTCGTTTACCCCTTTCTTCACACCACAAAACTCTCTAATACGTTCATCCCTCATTTATCAATTCTTCTCATCACCTAGCATGCCCCTAAGAGTCCATCTAACACATTGAACTTTAAGCTATACTCTATTCCAGGCCAGTGGCCACTAACAATAACACAGTAAACAACATACCTCATGTAAGACCCTAGCACAATCAAGACTTAATCTCTTTGCATTCACCAAGATTTAATTGCACCAACCACCTCTCTACCATTCACATTACTACATCATGCATCATCCGTTCCCTTCTCATCCAACAATTACAGCTTAAATATTTAAACTCGACACTTGTTCCAGCTGCTTATCATCTAACAGAATTCACACTGAGGACGTCCTCACTCACAATTCATTAACTACTCTATCATGTTACTTTCAAACCCCTCCTTTACACACCCGCCAAATCTCTTCTACCAATCCTCCAAACTCTTTTCAGATTCCCACACAAAAACCAAATCATCCGCATTATTAAATAGTAGACACCCTCCACTCAATCAAATCCTCCATCATTCAACCCATTTCCTTGCCCACCCCGCCCTCTAATTCTTCAAATCCCTGTTAAATTTCGAGTCATAATATATATAAATAATAATAATATATATATATAATATAATTATATATAATAATATTATAATATATATATATATAATATATATATATAATAGATAATTATATATAATATATATAAATAATATATAATCTAAAGTGCAATGTGTCAGATGACAATCTGTAGTGTGTGTTAATGTGAAAAGAATGATAAAGAGGATATAACGTATTAGAGAGTATGTGTTGAAAGAAAGTGATAAATGAGGAAATAAATGAAAGTACGTTAGCAATGTTTTCATGAAAGATGGATGATGAGTCGTTGGTAACGGTATGGATATGTGAGCTGGTATTCGACTCTGACTGAAGACCGAAAAAGAAAAAAGTGATTGAGCAGTAAAGAAAATGCCTGGAGGAGAGAAATGGAATTGCAGAGGCGAGAAGAATGGCATTAATAGATGAAAGCGTGTGAGGGGTATGGTTGTCGCCCACCTGGGCCAAGGGATGAACCCCACGCTGACGAGATGCCATAGACTGTCCGTCGCAGTCCCATGAAGCTCTACGATGCGATTTTCTGACTCAACATGTTCTCACTAATACTTAAGTATAAAGGGTCGTAAGCTTGGCTTCTTTTCGACTTGGTGTCATATCTTCTACTACTTTTGTTTCCGTGCATGTCACGCACTTTACCCCAGTCTTGGCAAAGAAAGTAAGATGATTTATAATATATAATAACATATAATATATTTATATATATTATAATATAAGAGTAATATTATATATATTATATATATATATATATATATATTATAATATCTATATATTATAATATACGTTTATATATATATATAATATATATATAATATATATAATATTATTTATATTTATATTGTAAATATAATATATATATATATATAGTAATAATTATATATATATATATGATAATATATAAAATATATATATATATATATATATATAATACCGATATATATATATATATATAATATATATATATTATATATAATATATATATATAAATATATATATATATATATATATATATATATATATAATAATAATATATATATATTAGTCAACTACAGACCCACCACGCTCACAAATGAGCGGCCACACTGGTTGATAATTAACTACAGGGTTCCTGGCTTATACAGTATTTAAATGTCAACGAAAATTTAAGTGGCGAAATGAATATAGTTAAAAAATAAATAAAACTAAATAAAATATATCCTATACATATATATTTCCTAATTCTACAGGACAAGATTATAGATTTAAAAAAAATATCATTTCTAAACACAAAATGATCTTCCACATTTGAAGAAGAAAATCAGTAAATAACTTTGAATGAGTTATGCATCCATAAATTAGGAAAATGTACACCGAATGGGGTCTAGTTGGGAACAATCAATGGAAGATATGGCGAACAGATTATGAAATGCGTCCGCAAAGATTGCCGATGGAGGTAATCCCGTGACATATAGTGCTGTATATTGGTTTGGACAATACGGAGGCGTGCGAGTATCACTTCGTGTAAGCGCTTTCCTCGGCTTTATTTTTATGTTTTGCTCCCCGCTGATCATTTTTCCCGCACCATGCCATGAGATCGAAACCTGTTGAATTACAGATAAATCATTGATGGAGCGGCCTGTCGGAATGCATCGGAGTACCGGAACAAGCTCCTAAAAAAAGGCGAACATTTTGACTCTCTGTCGAGAACGAACATGCCAGCTATCCCTACATGAGAACAATGGACGTAGAATTACCTTTTCACGGATGGAAGCAGCCAAAGAATTTTGACAGAGGGATACCATTGGTTTTTAGAATAAGGATGTAAAAGCGGCCTGAAATGCGCTAGCAATCTGAAAAGACATTAAGAGTGGTCTGGATAAAGAAAGAATTCAGAAAGCAATCATGATAGCCATTAATTCTACCGTAAATAAAATTGAAGCAATAGGGCGAGGGGTATGGGAGAGTGAGGTTAGGAAAACAGTCAGACGCACCCATACTATCCCCGCTTTACGACAGTCAGAAACACTGGCGGTAATTTCACCGGAAATGCGGAATGAGACAGGAATGACCTTATAACAATCGAGCAGGGTGCAATTGGAGAGAGAGCGACCAGGAAATAGCCAAGTGTAACCTTTCGTCTAATTAAGAAAAGCAGCCACCTTTTGCAAAGATGTTAAGGAAATTAAGAATGTTATAAACTGTGTATGCCAGTAATTAGGATTCTGAGTATCTCCTGCAGAACGGTGTCAGAGCACACAGTGTCGAGGTTTAAAAGCGAAGATATTGTGCACATGATGTATTCCTTTGAAGAGAGAGTGCATCACACGGATTCAACTCAAGTCACCAGGGGGAAGATCTAAGCCCAATGGAAATACGATCGCCTCATTTTGTGAGGATCTAAAGTGTATAACTTGGGAGGTCTAACCATATAGCTACCCAAGTAATAGTCCAACTTCGTTGGATTTAGGCGAGGTAGAGAGTAGACAAGGGACTTGCGAATTAGCACCCTAAGATTTCAGCCTGAGAAGACCCGTTAATATGTCTAGCACGCGGAGCCATATTCGTTTTTCAGGAGTTTAATGTGCGGTTCGTATGTTAGGTCATCTAGAAGAGTCCTAGAAATTTGACTTTGAAGTCACAGGAAAAATGGTGGGAAAAAGAACCGTATAGGTTAGTTCGCTCTACGAAGGGTGTAGTTCTTAACTCTCTTTTCCTAAATATTTACTTTCGGATTTGGGTGGGTGAGAAATTGAAGCCATGGGAGTTACCCAATTGTGAAATATTCTCAATAGCTAGTTGAAGTTGATGTTCAAGAAATGGCAACCTGGCGTCAGCATTAGATAGCGAAAGATCATCAACATAGAAAAAAAAATTGTCCGTCGCTATTATAGAAGTAACGATGTCATTGAATCCGAGAGCAAATAATAATACACTTAGAACACTGCCCTGCGGAAGGCCTTCATCCAGAGTAAAGTGGCGTGATAGAAAAGAAGAGCACCGAACCTGGATTGATCTATTTGACAGAAGGCATAATAAAGGAGAGCTGTCATCGGAAAACGAGCAAGTGGAGCTTAAGGTATTTATGATTTTGTTTTTGACTTTTGCATAATATTTTATATACTTTAATGAAATGGTAAGTAGACAGAGAATGATACGAATTTCAAATGACCATCAAAAAATCTAAACAAAAATGATTAGATGAAGTTAAAGAAAAATAAGGTAAAGAAGTAAGTATAATGTAAAACTTTATTGCATAAATTGTAGTTATAATAGGCCTAGGTGCATGAACTTATGAAGTAAGATAATCAGAAATTTCAAAATTGATGAGGATATTAGGATATCGGAAATAATATGGCCCATTTTTTTACTTTAAAATTTGAGACCGATAACGGATGGTGTTTTATCTGCGTGTTCCCTATTTTGATTAGGAAGGATTGGTATATTTTGGCCTGTGTGCGTGATATCCAGATGCTTCACTCGTCAACAATGTGTTGGCGCACAGTGCTACCAACATAGATAGCTGAGCACATTCAAATTTATAAACATATCACATTCAAATTTATAAACAACGAGAGAGCGCAGGATGTCCGGCAGTTTGTCCTGTGATTAAGATACTATGGATTTATACAGACTTGAAAATCATGTGCTTTAAGTTTGTAAAATGCAGTATTTAAAATTATGAATGTCCTTTTAGTTTTTGACTTAGAATCTGATATGGAAATCTTTTGTGTAAAATTTTCTTTCTGTGTAAGACTATGTTTTAGTTCATAAATTGTGTTGAGGAAACTATTTATTGTGTTATATATTAAGCTAACAGGGTATAACCTAGAGTTGAAAAATTTTAAGAAATCGAATTCTTTGTGAACTGCAGCGAAATCGGAAGATAAGTGATATCTTAATTAAATTTTAATACTGCTTGAGTTGTAAATAATCGATAAAAACTTGGAAGGTAGGTAACCCTAATCCTGCTAAAGGATTTTTATATAAATTGAATTTTAAAACCAAGTTGAAATTTGTAAAACATAAATCTAAACGTTAACACAATAACTACGCATCTAAAATACCTAAAAGCACTAATATTTTAGTTTTTTATTTCATTAATAGGAAATCTTTATGGTGAGCACCTTATTCAGGTTGTTTTTTTTTATATAGTAATATAAGCATTATAACTATAATTATATATTTATAAATTATGTTTTATTATATGTTTTATATATTATGGGTTATGTTATATATTGTGTTATGTGCAATATTATATATATTATTACTTTCTATATTATATATTAAAATATATAAATATATATATATATATATATATATATATATATATATATAATATTATAATATATATATATATAATATATAGTATATATAGTATATATAATATATTACAGGTGGCATGCAGGAGATGTGTTAGAAAGGATGAAATTGAGAATGGAAAGATTGAGTGCCCTACCTTCTTATATCGGATGATTTGGTTTTGATGCATGAATCTAAGAGTCTGAAAGATGTAGAAAATTTGGCAGGTGTGTAAAAGGAGTTTGAAAAGTTAACCGAAGATAAGGAGTAAGTATGGTAGAGAGACAGTCCTCTGTTGAAGTTATTTAGGGTTAGCACTGGAACAAATGCCTAAGATATATTTAGGATATATGTATGATGAAAAGGATACGGATGCAGAGTGTAGTAGGAAAGTGGCGAATGGTAGGAAGGTGTGCAATTAAATCGTGGTGGATGCAAGACTGAAGTCTGAGCGCTAGGGTTCTTACATGATGTTGTTTGCACCTGTGTCCAATCTATTAGTAGTAGACTATTGGTCTGAATAAGAATATAACTTTATAAAGTACAATGTGTTCAGATGCATAATTAGGCGTTTACGTTGAGAAGAACTGATAATGAAGATATAACGTATTAGAGAGTGTTGGTTGAAAAAAAAGCGTAAATAGAGAATAAGTGAAAGTAACGTTGAGATGTTTGGTCATGGAAAGGATGAATATAGTAGGTTGTTTAAGCGGATGTATATGGGTGAGTGTGTTGGGAACGACTGACTGGCAGACCGAAGAAAAAGTGGATTAGATCAATAAAGAATGCCTGGAGGAGAGAAATGTGAGTTTGCAGAGCTTGAAGAAAGGATATAGGAGGTGAATGCGTGTTTGTGATGGGTATGGTTGTTGCCCACCTGGGCTAAAGGATGAACCCCACACTAACGAAGATTCATATGAGGGTCCGTCACGGTCCCGTGAAGCTCTGGTGGATTTCTACTTCGAAGGGTTCTCACTAATAAGTAAGAATGGGTGAGGTAAGCTGCTTTCTTTTCAACTTGTGTCATATTCTTCTACTTTTCTGTTTCTGATGTCACGGCACCTTACCCCCAGTCTTGGGGAAAAAAGAATAATAATAATATTATCATATATATTATAATATATATATAATATATAAATATATATATATATAAATAATAATATATATATATATTAATAATAATGTATTAATATATATATATATATATAATATATTATTATATTTATTATTATATTATTATTATTATTATATTATATTATTATATTAATTATTGTATATCTTATGTATATGTTAAGAGTTTTATGTTGGTCACATATAATGTTTTGAACTTATATAAGTATTTCATAGTTATTTTTATAGCCATTGATAAGGAGGGAATATAAAGAGCCGAGCGAAGTAAATAAGAATAAAAGAGTCTAGAGCCCTGTGCTTTTATTATTTTATTTATATATATAATTATATATATAATAATAATATAGATTATAT
This sequence comes from Trachelipus rathkii, assembly GCA_015478945.1. Classification (NCBI taxonomy): domain Eukaryota; kingdom Metazoa; phylum Arthropoda; class Malacostraca; order Isopoda; family Trachelipodidae; genus Trachelipus; species Trachelipus rathkii. The sequence goes on along the minus strand of JABUQX010120836.1, from coordinate 22,316 downwards.
ATATAATTATAATAATCTAAGAAATAACTACTTATATATATAATAATAATATATTATATATATTATATATATATATATGGATGTTATTAGTAAGAAGGAGTAATTAGTAGAGAAAGTTGAAAATGGTAAATCTGCATGTATAGATAATATTACTAGTGAAATGATCAAGAGCGGAGCCGAGATGGTGATTGATTGGATGGAAGTGTGTAATAAACGTTTATGGAGGTATAGTTCCAAGGATTGAGAGAGCGTAATAGTATCCCTTGATAAGGTAAGAGAAAAGGGGAACGTAGAAATTATAGGGAATAAGTTTATTGAGTTTTGTAAGATATATTCTGTATTTTGGTCGAAAGAGTGCGTCGATGATCTGAGGACTGATTGTGAAGAACAATGTGCGGTTAGATGGTAGAGGATGTGTGGATCAAATTCTTACATTGAACAATATGATTAGAAAATGATGAGAAGAAGAATTAATCTAATTGTATTAGGTTTTATGGATTTAGCAAACAGGCGTATGATAGAGGAATAGGAAGCTTATGTGTCAAGGATATATGGTGTTGGTGTAGGCTTCTGAATGGAATCAAAAATATTATGACGATAGTGAAGGCGTGTGTAAGAATAAAAAGATTAGATTAGATATGGTTTAGGATTAATAGCGGAGCGAGACAGGGTTGTGTTAGTCTCCTTCGTATTCAAAATTTGTATATGGATTGGGTATGAAAGAATTTTGATGTGGGATGGCAGAAAGTGTTAGAATGTTGGAGAATGGAGTTGAGTGGAGGGTGCCCACCTAATATGCGGAGATTTTTCAGGCGGCGAATCGGAAGAGAGTTTGAGAGGATTGATAAGAGATATTTGGCGGGTGTGTAAAAGGAGGGCTTGAAAGTAAACGTGGATAAGAGTAAAGTTATGTGTGAGTAGACACCCTCAGTGTAATTATACGATGGTGAGCAGCTTAGAACAAGTGTCTTAATAATAATATTATAGGTATATGCTTGATGAGAACGGAACGGACGATGCAGAGTGTAGTAGAAAGTTGAGAAGGGCAGGAAGGTGGCTGTTAAACGTTGGTGATATGCGAAAGGACTAAGTCTTAGTGTGCTAGGGTCTTAATGGGTATTTTTCTTGTTTATTGTTTTATATGTATAGACCTATGTCTGAATAAGAAGTATAGATCTAAAGTTCAATGTGTTCAAGAATGACAATCTTAGGGTGCTAGGTGTAGAATGAATTGAATAAAGAGAGGAATGAACTATTAGAGGATTGGTGTATGTGAAAAAGGAGTAAATGGAGAGAATAAATGAAAGTATGTTGATATAGTTTGTATGGGAAAGATGAATGATAGTAGTTGTTAAGCGAGTAGTTAGTGTTTGGGGAACGACCGTGCTGAGACGAAGAGAAATGATTAGTCGCGTTGAACGAAGTCTGAAGGATAGAAATGTGAGTTTGCAGACGAGAAAAAGAGTGCATATAGGAGAGAATCGGGCGGGTTTTGTTATGGCCATGTTTGTTGGCCCACCTGGCCAGGGGGAGAACCCTTACATTGACGATATTACCATAGTGAGGCAAGTCCGTCGCGCCCATGATCTCTAGGGTGATTTTCTTGTCTGTGACACCTCTCACTAATTAATGTACAGAGGGGCCGTAAGGCTGGCTTTCTTTTGTACTTTGTCATGTTCTCTACGCTTTTCTTTTCCATTGCTTGTAGCGCACCTTACCCCCAATCTTGGGCAAAGAGGAAGGTGAATAAATAAATAAAGAAATATATATTATATATATATATATATAATATAATATATATATATATATATATATATAAATATTATAGTATATATATATATATATATATAATATATATATATATATAGTATATATATAATATTATTATATAATTGAAAAGAGTGAGTGGAATCTCTTTTTTTATTCTTGGGGGTGCGCCAGAAAAAAAAAGATTGGGAACCACTGGCTTAACCAACCAACTATCATTCATCTTATCCATATGGCTAAACCATATCTTATTACAATCACTGAGGCGCATTCAGTTTTTCTTCACACCACACAGCTCCCCTAACAAGCTCATTCCTCATTTTATCAATTCTTCTTACACTTAACACGCCCTTAAGATATTATCCATCTGAACAGACTTCACCATACATCCATACCACTTATTCCACACCAGTTTCGCTACTATACATTAAAACCAGTAACAACATACCATCATGCACAGCCCTAGTGCACTCAAGACTTAGTTCCCTTGCACTCATCAGAGATTAATTGCACCAGACACCTTCCTATCGCTCATAACTTTGCTACTACACTCTGTATCACTCGTTTTTTTTTCGTCCAACAGATAGCTTAAATCTTTAAACTTAGAACTTGTTCCAGTTGATTACTACCAACATGATTTTGCACTGTGGACTCTCCAGAACCCATCATCATCATCATTTTAATCTTAATCCCCCTCCTTTTACACACCTTTGTCAAATCCCACTACCAATCCCTTCAAATTTTCTTCAGATTCGCCAAACAAAAACAAATCATCTAAGTCTAATAAGCAGTGCGTCCTCCACTCTCTTCCATCCTACATCAGTCTACCCACCTCCCCTGACACTCCTATCTTTATTTATTTCATTACCCCATCCATATTTTTAAATTAAATAGGAAGAGCTAATGTAATATGAAGATGACACACACATGCACACAGCAATTGCTAAAGGCAGTGTCCATCTGAAGAATAGCATCAGAACAAGCGAGATACTGGTACACAGAAAATGAGTAATTAATCAACACTGACAATAGTTGGTAATTGGTAAACACACACACACCACACGGTAAAATATTGTATACGTAAATTTACTTAAGGTATTTGCTCTTCAGAATTTCTAATTATCTGATCAATCTTAAAATTACAAATTGGATATTAATAAACTGATTCCAATTGTTCACAAAATCTCAAAAGTGTTTCAGATTAACATTAACACAAACCTAATAATAATAATAATAATAATAATAATAATAATAATAATAATAATAATAATAATAATAATAATAATAATGTTTTCTGTTCTCTTAATATGTTTCTAACTTGAGTAAAAAAAATAAAAGAATCAACATACATCTACATGTTCAGCACTTGACTTCTCTGCAATCATCTTCGGATTATCAGATTTTATGAATTCCATGTCAACAAGCCCTTCATTAACCCAAATATTTGATTCCATCTTTTCTGACTTTATTGATGCCTTTTGGTCTAATTCTTCATTACTAATGTTATCTGGTAAATCAAAGTTTGTTTCATTTTTGGGAAAGATCTGAAATTAAATAAAAAGATGTAAGTAAAGGGATGTAACTACCCAAAATATCAAATCCAAATTGTGCTGGAGATCGCTTGAAAAGAGGCAGATCTCTCAATTGAAGCTCAATCAACACTGTAAAAAACAACAAAAAAAAACTTTCCAATCAATAGGAAGGAGATCGAGATGATTTTCGGAGCCGTCAGTTTGGATTGGACAAACATTGTTATAGGTTAAAGCTGAATAACAAATGAATGTTTGCATAATTATCATCAAATTTTTTAAATGTTAGAAAATACAGAACATTTTAGCAATATTTAAACATTTAAAAATTCAAATAGATTTTAATAGTTTGGAGTTAACCCAGTGTGGCTTTGAATCACGTGATGTTGAATGTTGAAAACTAGTCAGTTAAATGCAATTTTTTAGTTTAACTATATTTCATCAACAAAGAAATTTTGTTTGTTAGTGCAAATATTATTAATTATTATTATTATTTTTATTATTATTAATCATCTATACTAGAAATAAGAATTATATAAAACATTCATACAGATATTTCAAAAGAATCTTTTGAAGGTGACTCTTTTTTGACTCAAACCATGCAAAATCTTGTGGTATATACAGTTACTAAATAGCGGGTGTAAAACTGAAATTCATTGTTGGTATAATATATTAGCAATATATTAAATTTTATTTTTAAGAAATTTTTGAAGAATTTGATAGCATACTCCCAAAATCTATTGAAGGAAAAAGATTTGATTTGTAAAATTATTGAAACTTGTTAAATATAAGTTTGGCTCAGTTATATTATTATATTCCATTCCAAATTAGAAACATCTAGGATTAGTTATGCAGAAGAATAAGAGAAAGGATTTCCCTTTTATTAAATAAATAATACGCTCATTTTTATAATTCTAACCCAAATATTTTATATTCTTAATATTTTTTGGTTATCAAAATATTCCTTTTCCCTTTAATAAAATATCATATTTCAATTCAATTTTTAAATAAATTTTGTGCACAATGTCCATATTTTATACAGAAATTTGGTACCTAAATTTATTCCTTGTCAACATAACCCTTAAAAGAATGTTGTTCTTATTCTTCTTTTTTTTTTTAAACACATTTGCAATTACTCACAGTCAAAGCTCTATTTGAGGAGGGGTTAATAGTAATACTAATAACACAAAGATTTTTAGTTTAATATTATATTTTTTTCGTATCACAATTTTACTAACTTACACATTTTCTAACAATGTTACTTTCCCAGATCTAATATGCCAAACCTATTTTCTCAAAAGCATATTTTCAAAGAGGTTTCAGCATTTTTTTACACATCTCCCTCATCACCAACCACTGTTTTGGTTTTTATATTCACTACAGCAGTTTTCATGTGTTCCATAGGGTGGATGTTAAAAGGTTGGTTAAACATCCCTAAATTATTCTGCAACATATTCCTTCCATCTCTCCATAACCTTTTCTTTTTACATTACCAATGTTCCATCTCTTCTCTTTATTAACTTCATTAGATCAAAAATCTTTTATACATTCTTCAGTGATCTCTCCTTAAAGATTCGAAATACCTAAGAAACAATTCATCATTTTCTCTTCATCTTCATTTCTCTGGTATCATTCTGTTTATTCTTTATAATTTTAAATCTCTCTCCTTATATTTCCTTCTTTCACATGTCATGTTCAAGATATATTTGGTCATTCTTGGCAATTAAGGTTTCATTTAATTCTTTGGAATAACTAATTAACTTCCTTATTTAATAGGATATTTTATTAACAACTAACCACTACTGTTAATTAACTATTTTATGGTACTTAATTAACAATTTCATATATATATATATATATTATATATATATATATATTATATATTTATATATATAATATATATATATATATATATATATATATATATATATATATATATATATATATATAATATATATATTATATATATTTATATTACATATATATATATATATATTATATATATATATATATATTATATATATTATATACCTTCTCTCCCCAAGACTGGAGGTAAGGTGCATTACATGCACTGGAAACAGAAAAGTAGTAGAAGAATATGACACAAGTCAAAAAGAAAGACCAACCTTACCGATCCCTTTATACTTTTTAGTGAGAACTCATCCCAGTCAGAAAATCCACCATAGAGCTTCACGGGACTGCAACAGACCCTCACTATTGCATCTCATTAATGAAGGGTTTATCCCTTGGCCCAGACGGGCCACAACCATACCCCCCTAACAAAACTCCACCACTCCTATTATGCACCTTTTTTTCTCGACTCTGCCAAACTCACATTTCTCTCTTCCATGCATTCCTTTACTGACTCAACCCACTTTTTCTTCGGTCTCCCAGTCAGTCAATTCCCAGCACATTTACCACTATACATCCGCTTAACCAACTGACTATGATCCATCCTTTCCACATGACAAAACCATCTAAACGTACTTCCATTTATTCTCTCATTTACTACTTCTTCACACCACACAACTCTCTAATACGTTAATTTTGCATTTTATCAATTCTTCTCACACCTAACCCGCCCCTAAGATTGTCCATCTGAACACATTGAACTTTAGATCTATACCTCTTATTCCAGACCATAGTCTCACTACTATACATTAACACAGATAACATACCCTCATGTAAGACCCTAGCGCATTCATAGCTTAGTACATTTACATCCACCAAGAGTTACATGAATGGGCACTAAAAATAGGAGATTTTCTGAAAATAATTTTGTTTGAGACAAGGTATATATATATATTTTAATACTAATCTTAACACTCACGCATCACAAAAAACATGCCAATGTTATACAATAGTATTTCTTTCAAAAAAAAGCAAAAATAATTTCTTGCACAAAAAGTTCAGTCATCAAGAATATCCTTCCTAATGACTTGAGCTGAAACAGAGTGTGTATCAAACTCAAATAGCATGTGTAATTCTAATTACTTAGTCACAAAAACACTAACTCAATTTCCCCATACTATATACCTATATATGGAACCTACTACATTGTGGGACAGGTTCAGTGGCTACAAATTTATACTCTATATATATATATATATATATATATATATATATATATATATATTATATATATATATATATATATTATATTATAATAAATAGATAATATATATATAACTATAATATATATATATATTATATAATACTATAGGATATATTATCTATCTATTTATATATCTATATATAATAGAATATATATATATATATATATACTATATATATATATATATATATATATATATATATATATATATATATATATATAATATATATATATATATATATATATATATATATATATACCAACCTGAGAACTTTGTTGATAAGAGTAATTTTCTGAATCTAAATCTTCCTCTTTAATTTCAATTTCAGATTTTATATCCATTTTTTATTTATTTTAATGGAAATATATTTCTAATAATTTAAAAGTAAAACATAAAATAAAAAATATTTCCAAAAAAATTTGGGTAATAGTTAAGTTCAACAGATACTAAAAAAAATAAATATTTTTTTTAAAATCAATCAATGTTTTGATATTCTTAGAAGCCACACTGCCAAATCTTGTTAAAAGAATTATCAAATTTGCCATATCAACATTATTCATTGTTTTCATAATGGTAAATCATTTCTCCTTAAGTTTGAAAAATCAGTAAGGTTATGATAAGTTTGGTTAAGTGGACACAGATTTCCTGCGGACACAGATTAACAAAACTTATCATAACCTAAACTTAATTAGTCCCAAAAAGAATTTTGGTAGATTAATTAAATTTATAAATGAGAGGTTTGGCACCACTGTTTTAATATTTTTACATGAGTATGAAAGGTACATAAAAAAACTGATTATCAGAAAAAACTATTGATATTTTGTCAGAATCTGTTGAACTCGACTATTACCAAAATTTGCATTAAAATCTAATTCAAACTCTTCAAGAATAAATAGTTAAATATTTCTGTAATTTCTTAAATCTGACAGGAAACTTCTTATTTCTACTCTACTGAAAATATAAAGACAAATCTTTTATAAACCCATAAATCAAAAAACTATAAATTTTATTCTAATAAGTATTAAGTAATTGCAGTACCAAATTCATGAAACTAGGCCTTAGATTAATAATACATTTATGATATTGATATATTGATATCTCAAATTTCAATATATATATATATATCAGTGGCGAAGCGTCCAGTCATCTATTGATGCAGCAATGACTGACCAGATGAGATAAAAAATAAATAATTCCTTTTCAAATTTCATTATTATTTTCATTTTAAGGTTATAAAAATGGTTCGTACCTAACAATATATAAATATATATAATATATATATATATATATATACTTTATATATATATATAATATATTATATATATATACATTATATATATATATATATAATATATATATATATTATATATAAATATATACGTGATGCGATTGAAAAAGCGGATCAATTACAATGAATTAATATTAATATAAACATGCCCAGGCAAATCTGTAAATTTTATTCAAATAAATTTCGAGACCACATTAGCAATCATTTTTTTTTAATCTAACATCTCTACGCCAATCAAATTGCGCCAAAAATCGTATACGTGATATACATGGCTAGCTCTCTATAGATTTTTGTCCGCTGAAGAACTATTTGGAATTTTGTTTCTCAAATTATTAAAGCATAAGTTTTAAAATTTCGGTTCAACTTCGCGACTTTTCTTGAAATATATAAATTTTAAAGCATTATAAATTCATAATTTTATAGAATCAATGAAATACAATAATAAATTTTTCACTCTTTTTACAAAAATAAGTTAATTAAAAGTTCTTACTTTAGAAATATATATATTTTTAAAGTAGAAAATATGATGATCTGACTCCTAAAATATTGGCAAAATTCATTTTTAAAATACACGGTAACTTAATGGGAATGACTACTTTGATAAATAACCTAAATATATTATTATTATTCATATGATTATTATTAGGATTATTATTATTATTATTATTTTGAAATTTAATATGAAATTTGATTTTTTTGCTGTTTTTATTTTATTCTTCCTTTCATTCTAATTTTTAAAAAACTATTTCAGCCGCTCTCTCTCTCTCTCTCTCTCTCTCTATACATATAGTATTATATATATATATATATATATATATATATATATATATATATTAATATATATATATATATATAATATATATATTATATATATTAATATATATATATATATAAATAATATATATATATATAATATAACTTTTTTTTTTTTCCCACATAAGGCGGAGTGAGACAGGAATGTGGTATGTCTCCTTGGCAATCCAATTTGTATATGGATTTTTTTTTTTTTAAAGTTGTCACCACCACTCACGGGCAGAGCCCTAATCAGGGAGGGGGTGTTGCACACCAAAGTTTCATCCGCTAGCGCAAATTACGCAAAAATGAGAACAGACGCAGGCTTTAAAGTGAGTGAGATTAAATTCAGCAGGGAAAGATGGAAGAGAATTCCTCCGAACAGAGGTGGCAGGAAAGAAAGAAGCACGCAGCGAACTAGCCTGGAGTTACCAGTATCACACCAAACTCGTGGGCAGACACAGCACCCTGTGCTACGAGGGCGTCGTTAAAGGTGGTGTAACACGTGGTAAGTTTCTATGAGTTAAAAAGTTTGATATAATGAAAAAGAGATAAAGTTACAATATGGCGCTCGCAAGATAGAGGGTCAAATGACTGAAAGTACAGGACAGTTTATAACCTTTTGCTTTTGACTCGACCCCTGTCAAAAGCCGGGTGAAACCAGAGCCCCAAAGATATGAGAACTACTCCATACAAGGCGGATGAGACCCTTGTATAGCTGGAGGTCAACTGAGAAGAGGAAAAAAAAGTCCCACAGTCTAAACAGAACTCCGTTTCTTTGAAGCCGCCCTAGCAACCGTGTGATGTGAGGTTTCCAAAGACATTTTTTTTGTTTATGTTAAGGCAAGGATGTTTATATTGTCAACAGGAGAGACGAGAGAACAGTCGAAATATATAGGAAATGTTAGAAGAGTGTTGTAGAGGCAGCATTTGTAAGAAGTTGAGTTTTAAAGAATTGAATTCACAAGGTTTAGACGACCCAAATGAAAATTCTATTCCAGATCAGCGAAATAAATCGGAAATATTAAGACGAGAGGCAATCTAGAAGTAAAAGAAGGAGCAGATTGAATGAGTTGAAGAGTGAGGGTGAGTCATCGGTCATACCGAAGTGGCTAGAGTTTTAGATGTGGCAGGTGAGAAAGCACATTAATGAAAGAAGTAAGAATAAAGTAGGAGATAAAAGAGAACCGAACCCTGAAGAAACCACTATTGACAGAAAAGAAGTCGCTCCATCAACCACATCCGATTTTGAGGTTTGAAAGAAAGCTGACATAAGTAAGCAAAGAGAAGGAGGAACCCAAGGAGGGGAGCTTGGAGAGCAGGACGCGTGCCATACTCGGTCATATGCTTTGGATATGTCGAGCGCCACCACGAAAGTCTCCCCCGTAGTTCCTAAGGCCGGAAAACCATAAATCGGTTTAATAGTAAAGTATATCGCCAGTAGATCTTGAACGCCGAGCCGTACTGGCGATCGGAAAAAGAGAATGAGATTCTCCAGATGGCCTAAGTGATAAGTGAGGATAAGAAGTGTTGGTCAAAGTCTTGAAGATAAATACAGGAGAGCTTATAGGGCGATAGTTAGAAGGACAGAGCGGCTTCCTTTTTTCGGAATCGTTTGGACATGTGCGTGCTTCCAAACGAGGGAAAGTGCTAGTATTGAGACAGGAGAATATAGTTGAACGAGGGGCGGGGTAAGCAGGAAAGCACACTCCCTCAAACTTTGGGGAGGGCTGCCATCCGGGCACCCGCCTTCCTAACGTTCTAGATCTCAGGAGCCCGTGTAACCCGATCAAATGTAATCACAGCAAAGAATAGGACACCTGAGAGGAGAAGGAGAAGGAGGGGGAGGAGGAGAAGTAAGGTTGAGTTAGAGGGAAATAGGAGGCCGAAGAGATTGGCCTTTTCAGTTGGAGAGTTTGCAACAGAGCCATCCAAGATGAATAAGAGGGGCAAAAGAATGATTTAAGAACATTGGTTAGAGAGTTTTTGGCAGAGGGCCAGAAAGACTTTGTTAGTGGAGTCCAAGAGGTTAGCGCATTTCATGTTGATGAAAGCTCGCTTTTTTGCTCATCGAAGAGTATCCCTGCAACGATTTCTTAGCTGAGTGAAAATTACGAGGTGATAGGGAACGCGAATTTTTCACTCACGATATGAGCTGTCTCTAGCCTGAATGGCCAGAGAACAAGCACGCATCGAACATTGATTAATGAGGAGAGAGAGATTTTAGTCGAGTAGGAATGCAACCTGCTCATCCCCGTAACAGATTAACAGCTCCACCTAGTCGAGAAGCCGAAGCGTCATCAGAGTCAAAGCAGTTATTCCAATTATAGTTAGCGTAGAATCGACACAAGGCCCCCCAATCGGCCCGACAAAGTGCCAGAAAAAAACGCTAGGGCAGGATGAAGTGTTGGGAAGAGAAAGTTGATTAAGAGATTACAGGTTGTGGTCAGAATTTTACCAATAGGAGCGAAATGGTGTATTTATAGTCCACAACCCTGGGTGAAACATAGGTCAAGTGTGGTCAAGAATTGGTTGGATTAAAGAGTAGTTTTGGAATAGAAAACAGTGTGTACAACTAAATGGGCAATAAGTCATCATGGAAAATGGAAGAGTGGTGTCCACAGGGTTCAGTGCTGGGGTTACATTGGTTCCTCATATATATAAGTGAATTTAGACAATGGACTTAAATGCAAGGTTTCTAAGTTTGCAGATGACACCAAAGTGGCCACTTCAGTTAGGGAATAGTAGGATAAAGATTCAAATGATCTTTGATACAATTCTTGGTGGGCAGATAAGTGGCAATGAATTTTTTATAGTAAAAATTGTAAGGTTCTCACCTAGGTTACTCAAAATAAAAGTTTTAACTGCGATATAAATGGGGATTGCTTGAACCTGTGGACCAAGAAAACAGGTAGGTGTAATTATAAGTCAGTATTTTTAAATTAGCTAACAGGTGTTTGGAAACCTAATCTAAAGCTAATAGAATTCTGGTCATAATAAATTCGCAATTGTTGTTTTACAAGAGCAAGAAGTAATAAGTAAACTGTATAATAGCTATGTTAGGTTAGTAATAGAGTATTCTGCACAAGTTTGGGCCCTTATTTAAAGAAAGACAAAATGCTAGAGAGAGTGCAAAGTAGAGAAACAAGGATTTCTGGTTTTGATGGTAAGAGCTATGAGGAGAGCCTGAAAGGAGTTAGGAATGTTTTCAGTAGAAGTGCGATTTCTCAGACGGGACATAATACAAGTCTCCAAAATTTTTACATCTATTGAAAATACGGAGACCAATAAATTCTTCATAGTAAGACTCACGGACGGGAGACCAGGGGCAAATAACAAGAAAATTAAGTAAGCAAAGCATGCCGATCTTGATATAAGAAGCTTCTTCAGCCAAAAAAATAGACGCTGTTACATTTTTGGAATGGTTTTGCCCACTAGGAGTTGTTATAGTATATATAATATTATATTAATTATATATATATAATATATTCTATATATATAATATATTTATATATATATATAGTATATATATATATATATATATAGTATATGTCCGGAATAGGGACCGGGAATCTGTAGCGATGACTGCTGGGATAAGCACCGCCTCGCCACTGATATTTTATATATCATTATATATACTAATATATTATATATTATATAATTATATATATATATACTACCGTAAACTGGGGTTTACTTTAGTTACTTTAGCCACTGGGGCTACTTTGGACATTTTCACCTATATGGCTTTCATGGTTCATAACTTTTTTTTCTAGAAAGGATGGAAATTTAATTTTTTTTTCCTTTAAAAGCCAGTAAAATTGACTACTAAAATGAACCATTAGGTGTCAGAAATAACAAAATAAAAATGTTGTTTTACTACTGAGAAAATGTAGTTGAAAAATGAAGTCATTTTGTTAAGGTTCACCCAGAAGAATTGGGAAGACATACAAACATGGCTTTCATGTATGTTACTCTTTAGCATCTTAGGAATTGAGCATAGAATGCCTGATTAATCAGCGTTCATAGTTTAGAAGCTACAGACCTTAAATTAAAATGGGGCTACTTTGGCAGGGGGGGTGGGGCTTCTTTGGCAGGGTGGCCAAAGCAACCCAAATTATTTTTACCATTTTTTACCTTATTTGGGGGTTAATTTTTAATAATTTTAGTTACATTATGCCTATGTATGCATGTTATTATATATATATAGTTATATATATATTTTTTTTTTAATTTAAATAGATTTATGGAATGGGCTTTCCAAGAACCCGTCTTTTTTGATATATAAAATTAGAAAAAAAAATGTAAATAACAAAATTAATATTAAGGATTCCTAGCTTAAGGAATAGCCAATGTAACCCCAAAGTAGGATTAAGAAATCTTAAATTTATTTATAAGTTAATACAAAGAAACTTCAGCTGACCAAAATAGCCCCAATGCATGGGGTAACTTTAGCCACCCTATTTTTTTGACATTGTGAAAAAACTACTGCATGGATCAAGAAAATATTCAAGGTATGTATAGTCCTAATACAGTTCCATATTTTGAGTGTGTAATATCTCATTTAACTTTAAAACTTTTTCTAATATTTGCAAAGAAAGTTTGAAAGTGCCAAAGTAACCCATCTTAACGGTAATAATATTATCTATAATATATTATATATATATATAATATAATATATATATATATATTTATATATATTATATATATATATATATATATAATATTATATATACCGTATATATATAGTCGTCCCATATAAGGCGCAGGGGTTAGGTTCCGGACCCTCCACGTTATAGGCAACATTGCATATAACTAGCCCCCCTGAAAAATCTTTAATTTTAAAATTTTTACCTTTGTATAAGGTGAATAAAATAGCAGCAGTATTTTATTTATCCTTAATTAATAATAATTGAATAAATTTGCATATATAATGTTATTTACAGTACAGTATATAAATATATTTTATTGACTAGTCAATTAGTAGGATATTTATTACATTTCAGTATAGTACTGTACATACAGTATCTTAAATTGAACAAAAAAGTTTTTTTAAATGAATAAAATATACAATATATAAACCTTTATAAATTTAGAGATAATATTTTTTATATATATATATAGCTATATATTTAATTGAATAGCCTAAGTACTGTAATATAAAATTTTGAAGTTAATATTAACATATGTATGTATAACAATTTTATTTTTATTTTTTGTATTTTTGCAATTTTTATTTTTCTTTTTATCATCATTTTACCAACCGTGTTATATCAAGACCGCATTCTATAAGATCGCATTCTATGAGGGACGACTGTATATATATTATATATTATATATAATATATTATATAGTATAATATATATTATATATATAGATTAGTTATAGATATATATATTATATATATATATATATATAATATAGGTGGCATTACGCGTTAAAGCGTTATCCGTTAATTAACTCGTTAATTTTTTAACTTTTAACGCTTTTGTTAATTTTGAAAAGAAGTAACAGACTATTAACGAGTTAAAATTGTGAATTAACGTTAATGAGTTAAAATTTTCCATTACATCCGTTAACCGTTACTTTAATTCAGCGGTCTCCAAACTTTTTTGATCATGTACCCCTAAGACGAAAATAATTATTATAAGTTGTACCCTCTTTAGGCCTATTATATAATATTGAAGGGTTTTGTTCTGGTCTTGAATAACCACCTTCAATTGAAGAATATGAGATGTTGAGAGAGTGGCGTTGTCCACGATGAAGTGCGTTCTCTTCGAGGAGGCTCGCTTAGGATTCCTCAGTGGGGCTAGCAGCCTCCTGCTCCAGACGCCACAGAACTCCCCCCAGTGACAATTCCGCGAACACACTCCGCTCTCCGGCCCTGGAAAGACGTCAGGAAGTAGCGTTTAACTGTCAGGTGAGGTAGGCTGTTGCACAATTAAGGTCACTTGAGAAGGCCTTCGACCACTCTGTACTCTTACTGGCAGTTGGTCCGCACCTGCAGAAGCTTGAACGGTACAGGCGGCACAGGATGGCCGAACAGAGTAGCGCCCAGCAAAAGAAACTTAATTTGATGGATGTTCAGTGATTTGATAGGTGTTCAGAATCAAATTTGGGATGTGTGAAAAGAGTGAGCGTTGTCACGATGAAGTGGCATTTCTTCCCGGAGGCTGCTTAGGATTCCTCAGTGGGGCTAGCAGCCTCCTGCCCCAGATGCCACAATATAATATAATATAATATAATATATAAAAGACACAGCGAACATTGAGAGAACCTCACACTCACGTAATACACGATCATACACTCGTAAGTGATTGTGAGCCTACTTCTTTGGTGTACCCTCAAGTATCACTTTGGATACCCCTCAGGGTACGCGTACCCTACTTTGGAGATCACTGCCTTAATTTACGAATTCTTAAAATATTTTCTTATCAGATTTTAAATTGTATTAGATTCGATTTCGATAACAGATAAACTTTTTATTCAAAATTTTCTAAACGCTCCTCTCAATGACTCAAAATATGTTTATTCTTACACGGTTATTATCCCGTTTAGTCATTAAGACATTAAGAATATAGAGACAGTAAAAAGCCACATGGGCCTATCGAGACTGTCCAGTCAACCCACTAACCAAACTGCAAATCCAAAAAGCATCCTAGGGCTTGTCAATTTGTTGAAACTACAAATCCACCAATTTGGCTTAGTCAAAACTAATGATACCGGCATATAAATATGATACCAACCACCCACATGCATTAATAACTAAGTTATGGTTCCACATGCAGTCCACATTAATAACTACTATACTAAAAACCCGCCAATTTGGCTTTCGTCCATATATTATATGATACCCAACCCATCCATAAACGAATCTAACCCTTGTCTTAAAATGTTCGCAAATTGAGCTCACAAGAAACATGATTTCCTCCTCTCCAAATTTAACAACCCTTATTACTGAATGCAGCTTTCTTATATCAAGATGCTATGATTCTTTTATTTTTTATTATGCCCCTGGTCCCCCTGTCATGTTCTACTATGCAAATTTATTGGTCTCCGATATCAATAGATGTAAAATATTTTGTAGACTTGTACTGTCCCCCTCTGAGAAATCGCCTTTCTACAGAAAAATTCCTAACTCCTTCAGCCTCCTCATAGCTCTTACCCTAAACCCAGAAATCATCCTTTTGCTCTCGTTGCACCTTCAGATATCTTAAGTCTTTTTTAAATAGGGGCCAAACTTGTTGCACAATACTCATTACTGGCCCCTAACATAGCTATAAATACAGTTTAACTAATTACTTCCTGTGCTCTTTGTAAGACACATTGCGATTTAATTAATGCCCAGCATCTTATTAGCTTATTTCTAGCTTCCAAACCGACTGATTAAGCTATCTTTCAAATTACTGCTTATAATACTCTAAATCTTTTTCTTTGGTCCACAGACTCAAGCCAATCCCATTCATATTGTAGTTAAACTTTTATTTGAGTAACCTAAGTGAAGAACTTGCACTTTTTTATTTAATTAAAATTCATTTGCCACTTATCTGCGCACCCCAAGAAGTTTATCAAGATCATTTTGAATCTTTATGGATCCTTCACTATTCCTAACTGGGTGGCCCTTTGTATATTCTGCAAACTTAGAAACCTTGCATTTAAGGTCCTGGTCTAAATCATTTACTATATATTGAGGAACAATCAGTGGCCCCAGCATGAAACCCTGTGGGCAACGCATCTTCACTATTTCCATGATGATTTATTGCCATTTGTTGTACACACCGTTTTCTATTTCGCAACCAACTTTAATCCAACCATGTACCACTCCAGCCTATAACCACATTGCAATAACTTTTTCTTCAGCCTTATTGGGAACTTATCAAAAGCTTTACTAAGTCTAAATATACAATATCTACTGGATCTCCTCGGTCGATGCAGTCAGTATGGTATTCCATAAATTCTAAAAGGTTTGTCTGACATGACCTACCTTTCTGAAACCGTGCTGGGAGTCATACATACCTTGTTATCTGCTAAATATTTCTCTATATGACCTTATTAAACTTTTTTCCAGACCTTTACAAACCAGAGATGTTAGCTACTGGCATAATTTCCAAATCTTCCTCTACTTACCTTTTCCTTTATAAATAGGCACAAATATGCATTTTTCAGTCCATTGGTACCGCCCCTGCTTACCAAATGTATAGATCACTTAAAAATCAAATACGTGCCTTTGCAATGCTCGTACTGACCCTCTTTAGAATTCTAGTCTACTCATATATACCCATAGGCCTGCAGCTTTACGTTGGGCTCAATATGATCTAATAAGTTTTATATTTTTACATCAAAATTCAAATTCTGTACGTCTATTTGTACATGCATTCAAGAACTATTAGTCTCCAAACTATTATCTAATCTTTCGTCAGTAAACACAAGCATTTCTTTTTGTTAATCAGTTTGACCAACTCCTTATCTGACTCACTAAATTTTCAATCAATTTTATTGGACCAATTGTCCTATTCTAACTTTTATTTATAAAAGCTAAAAACTTCTTCAGATTCCTTATTACTATTCCTTGCTAAATTAATTCTGCCTCTCTCTTTGCCTTTCTTTCTTTATTGATTGATTAAGTTCATTTCTATTTTCTATAATTTTCTAAAATCATCTTTCCTATTACTACCATTTTTTTTTTTTTTTTTTTTTTTTTTTGAATATTTTAAACATCTACGCTTTTCATTAATGTTCTCTCTTATCTCTCTATTCCACCAAACAGATTTTCTTTCGCCACCCTAATGGGTTTTATCTTTAAAACATACTGAATGAATATCATTAAAATTTGCTTAAAAATGTTCCAATGAATAAAAAACAGTTTGGTCTTTAAACTCTTTATCCATTAGTTGTACTAAGCATGTCCCGAAATTTGGTAAAATCATTTCGGAAATCAAAATCTTTTTTCTTATTAACTTGCAATTTGTGCCCAGATATTTACATTCATATAATCTAATTATATTATGGTCACGAAGTCCTAAATTCTCCCAACTCTACTTCATCACCATACTTTCATCGTTGTTAATATTAAGTCTAGTAGTGCATGTGTCTTGTGGTTCTTGAACCCTCTGGGTCAAAAAGTTATCTAGTATACAATTTATGAATGCAGAATTACTATGGTCCATATTAGACGGAATCCCAATGAATGCCAGGAAAATTTAAAATCACCATTATGACTATACCTTTTTCTTTCTGTGGCATGCTTTCTATTTCTTTTCAACAATTCCCACATCTAATTCTGAACTTGGGCCGGGGTTAATAAAATGCCCCTATTCTAAATGATTTATTGTAAATAAGAATATCTAACCACACTGATTCAATATCATGATTCATTTTAAAGTCATCATTTTAACACAGATTGATATTGCTTTTAACATAAAGCGCCACACACCACCCTTCTTTACAAACTCTAGCTGGTATAAATAATGAATATCCGTACTATTCATATCTCCCTGAAACGGGTTCCATATAATCTCCTTCATAACATGCCTCATGTTAATGCATATGTCTAGATTCTTGCATTTATGTTACTAATCAGCTCATCTTTTTCATTTCTAAGGCTATGATCATTTGTGTAAAAACATTGATACTCGAAATGCTGTTATTTTTATTATCATCATCAATTATTTGAACCTGTAAAAACACTAGCTTTATTTATCTCCCCACTATAATAGTTACCATTGCTATTATTTGTATCTAGATTATAGCCCACACCCCTAACTTTACTAGTTTTTTGTTTTTCCTAAACAAGTTCCAAACTGGTACTCGAAAGCCAACACCTTACGACTAAAGTGCTACATCTGCTGGCAAAAAGATCTTTATCAGATTCTCTCCACAGAATCCAAAAATTAATATTTCTGAAAAACATAATTTCCTAACCTTTCAATTTACACATAAAGCCCTACTCCCCCATTCTGACCTGCACCTAACTTAGGTAAAATCCAGAAATCATGCACCTTCTCCCAGCTTTCATTTTCTGAATCAATCTCCTATAATCTGCTATTAATTTTCTGACCTTCTATGTCCTATATCATTTGTACCCAATGCACATCAATCATCTGAATCAACATTTGTAGAATCAATCTCTTTATCTTATCCGCGATATCACTCACTCTGGCACCTGGATAACTTACTCTCAATCGTTTCTTTTTATTCTTTTCAAAGTCCTATCTAGGTATCGTGTAATAGAGTCTCCAATTAGCAATGTTTCAGTCTTCCCTTAGAAAACTCAAACATTACCATTGGCACTCTCTGAACCCTCCCCATCTGGGAGACAGTCAAACCTGTTACTTCAGGTCACAGGCTGACTGACTTTTATATTTTATAAATCCTTTAAATTATTATTTCTAATTCCTACAACTCTTATTCATCTGCAGTCCTATTATCAACTACTTTATCCTTTTCCCTCTCATCTTCCTGCCTAGGTGAATCACATTCTGTCTACCCCTAGGTCCCGCTCCTCCTCGCCTCGACATCCCTACTAACCTTTTTCCTAACTCCCTCCTTTCTCAACTCAAATACTTCTTCTTTCAATCCATGCATATCTTCACTCAGTCTTGCAATTCTCCTTCTAAAACACATTCCTGCATCAAAACACAAACAGGGCAGCTATCCACATATTCACCTCTCACAGTCCCACTTATCACACAGAGCATACATACTTTAAATTATTATTAGCTTACTAACTAACCTGTACCTATTATTTTACCAACTACAGTTTAAATATCACTAAAGCCTAAAAAGAAATAAAATAATCTCTTTAAAATAGGTTAAAAATTTAAGTAATGTTTAACATGTTTTTCTTATGCTGTATTCTCGTTTCTTATTGGTTCGCAGAAGAAAAAAATGATAGTGACTATTGCCCGTTCAATGAGTCATTAACTTTTTCGTTCGAGCATACTGGTCTTTGATGATGTCTGGATTCCAGAAGCCGCCCACCATTAGTGAAACTTTCTTCTTAGTGACCTAGTGAAAAATATAAGAAGTAGGCCAAATAACTGTTGTAATTTATAAAAAAAATAAATAAATACTACTCGTCAAAAATAACACGCCACAAGGGTAATGTCACTCGCAGGAACAGGAAGGCCCCTAACCCCACACCAACACAGACGACAGCATCAGTGTAACTATGTAACCACCCAGCAGAGAATCCGCTGCAGTATTGGGGCCGTTACCGCGATAAATTTAGGAAAACATAAACCACGTAACTAGACCTGGGAGAGGTGGGGGTAGGTTATGTCGGGGGTATAATCACAGGGGTAAGTATAATCACAGGGGTAAGTATAATCACAAGTATAAGCAAGGGGTATAATCACAATCTATAATCGAGCAAGGGATCATTCACGTACGAAGCTACTACGATAAACATGGAGAGGATAGTGCGTCCACTGTCAAGAGATCAGTGCGTGCAGATAACAACACTCCACGCCGAAGGACATGGTACCTCGCACTTGGTTGCCGGTTTGGTGTAAGCTCACACAATGATTGCATGGGTGGTCAAACGGTACCATGAAACCCTGACACATGATCGCCGGCGAGGACAAGGTAGGCCCAGGCAGGGCCATCTTAACCATTCATTCCGCCCTAGGCAAAAATTTTTTTTTACCTAATATATATATATTAATATATATATATAATATAGTAATAATATATATTATATTATTATATATATATATATATATATATATAATATATATATATATATATATTATATATATATATTATATATAGTATATATATATATTATTATATATATTATAATATAAATAATATATATATATATTATTATATTTAATAGTATATATATATATATATATATATATATTTTTATATAATATATAATATATATATATTATATTTATATATATATAGGTATTAATTGTTTTTTTGTTTTTGCTGTCGTTGTCTGCTGCGTTCTAGCCACACAGGGCCGCCCTAGGCATTTGCTTAGCTTGTCTAGAGGAGGTTAAGAGGGCCCAGGGCCATGATCCCGTGAAGAACCGATTTATACTCTGCTGCATTACTAAGAGAGACACACAACGGCAGACATCTGCGATAAAGCTGGTTAAAGGTCACACACCAGGGTTAGTGAAACAGTGGGTCGAATGCCTTGCGGAACAATTGAACCGACCCTCGGAGGCCTTCCATAGGTCCACCGCAAACACGGCACATGAAGGGTGCGACTGGCATTTGCGAGAAACACATCTCTAGACGGTCGACGATGGGCAAGTGCTTTTACGGACGAGTCGAAAAGTGTCTCTGTACGCTCTCGACATGCAGCTAGAGTATCACCGACGGGAGAGGTTGCGCAGGTGTATGTGCTGCAGGTGCCGACGTTTGGAGGTGGGTCGGTATGGTCTGGGGAGGCATCTCTGTGCATCTTCGATGGAGGCACTCTTAAAGCCGTAAGGTATATCACAGACAACCTCGAACCTATGCCCCCTACATCGGTGACTCTTCATCCTAATGCATGACAATGCCCAAGATCCCACCAAGGTCCCAATGTGTGAAACGACGGACCCTACCTTAGGGCGGTCAAATCGGCGTTGGGTGGCCAGCATGTGCGGACCAGTCAACCCAATCGACATTGTGGCATATCCTGAACGTTGGATCAGACAGCTGCAACCCCCTCCACTGCGAGAGGCACTGCACGACGAATGGGATCAAATCACTGTCCAGGAATTCGCCCACTCTCGGAGCTGCCAGGACGGTGTCAGGCAGTCATCGTGCCAGAGGGGGTATACACGGTATTGAGACAGACCCAACAACCCCGCGTCACTTACCAACATTGGTGTCTTGCAGCGCGAAGCTCCGAACCCTAACTCGTGAGACCCTTTTGCCTCCCTTGGCCTCAACTCATCAACCTACGGTTCTTGGGGAAGGAATCACATGTTTCGTCATTGTCCAATAAAGTTCTTGCGTCTTCACCTTTTCTACCCTCCTTCACCATGCCCTTGTGGTGCGTTAATTTTGACAAGTAGTATACATATTTGTATTAAAACTAAGTTGGTATATCCTATTAATTTTACAATAATATACTATTAAGTATTAATTAAGGTATTTACGCTTTGGAATATTCTTTGGCAAGCGGCAAAAGTATCTGCTAGGTCAAAGCCTAAATTATTTAAGTCTGATAGGCTTGATATATTATTATTATTGTCATGGTTTTATGGGTTAATTATGTATTATTATTTTATTATATTATTATTATTTTTTGCAATCTTTATGAATATTTGTGAAAATTTATGAAAAATTATTATTATTATACATATTTTGAACGGACGGTTACACGTTAACTTCGTTATATTTCTTTACCAATAAACGTTTTAATGATTAACGTCGTTAATTATTTTGTTAACGATTAAGGATTAACGGCGTTAACTTTCTCATTAACGGTGGCCACCTTTGATATAATAATATATAATATATATATTATATTATTATATTATATATATATATATATATTATTTATTATATATATATTATATATATATATATATAGATATTATATATATTATATATATATATAATATATATATATATTATAATATATATATATTATATAATATATATATATATTATATATATATATATATATTTATATATATATATTATTATATATATAATATATATATATATAATATATAATATATATAAAATATATATATAATTTATAATATATATATATTGATATATATATATATTAATATATTATATAAATATATATATCTATATAATATATATATATAATTATATATATATACAGGATAGTTCCGTATCTCG
>JABUQX010120835.1:0-27008 GCA_015478945.1 Trachelipus rathkii | reverse complement strand
TATATATATACATCGTTGCTGTCGGAGTGGACAACTGTGCACGCGAAGACTATGCAAACTCTCCGTGGGGATACGTTGAATAGACCTAACTCAGGATATATAATTTTTGCCAGGCATATAATGGACGTTCATGGACCGTAGATCGTACAAAGTGTGATGCGTGTGGGGTGTGCAGGAGCTTTCTGGGAAAATTCGCACCGGGGTTTTGAGCGCCAACCAAAACCAACGAAACAAAATGGTGTACAGCGAACTCTATGTACGTGCTTAAAAAAATGGGCCCCGCGCCATGGGGCATAGTGACGCTCAGGAGGATACTGCCTCTGTAACTCGCCGGGCTTTGACCTTCTCGCTCCTGGCTTTTTGAGCCTCCATCCCCACTACTGAAACGTATTGCCTATTTTGCTTCTGATTTATTTCTACGCTTGGTTTTTTAGTTTAGTTTCCGCACCTTTTTGTTATCTTAAAAAAAAAAAAAAAAATAAAAAAAACATTTGAAAAATATAGTTCTTATAAATTCTTATTTGTTATAATAAAGAAATATAATTTTGTAGTTTTTGAGTTTTATATTTTATATACTTTTAGTCTAAGATTATTGTTTTTTAATAATTAAACTTCCAAAATAATCTCAAACCTGTCTTAAAGGTACAACTATATAATGAAATAGACATTTAGACTTGATTTTAACAGGGACCTAAATGGCTATTACCTCATCATATAACTTTTAATTAATTATATTGATTTACTATAATAGCTAGGCGAATATCTTAAATTCACATTCGGTGTAAAACCCAATATATATATTCATCTATTATATATAATATATATATATATATATATATATATATATATCATATATATAATACTATATATATATATATATATATATATATATATTATAATTATAATATTATATATATGCTATATATATTAATATATATATAATATATATATAATATATTATATAATATAGTATATAAGATAGTATATATATTATTCATAATTATATATATATTATATATATAATATAGTAATACGATATATAATATAGCTACGAGCATGATAGAGCATTAGCATCGCACTCTTAGGAGGTCGAGGCTTTCAGGATATCTACTTAAAATCATTGGAACGAAATAGGACCTTCTTGATGGGGGACGAAGGATGGTCCAAATGTATTTCAGAAGGAGAGAAAGAATGATTTTAGTTGAGGACCTAACGAGAATTAGACAATGGACTGCGAAGTGAACTGAGCACAACCAGGCACTCCTCTCAGCAAGGACATCGTTTCCCTTTTCAACATAGGCAGAATTTGTTAAAACTTGTTCATAAAAAATATAACACCTTCTTCCCTAGTTCGGCCGACTGTAGAGCGCAATATGTAGTAATGGGTGGGATATTTTGAGGACAAAGAGGTCAGCCTTAACTGCTTTTAATTTTGAGCAGCGTAATTTTTTTTGGAAGGTAATATGGATCTTTGTCCTTTTGAAGACGCATTGAGGAGGAAATGGAACATCTACAATTGTGTAAATATTCATTCAATTTCTCATATAATAATTATAACATAGAATTTTTTGTAAGGATATTATACTTCTTTAGTTATTTTAATTAAAAGTCTGTCTTGTGAAGTCTGGCACATTATTAGAGGAAGACGTGGGAACGTGCGGACGTGCGGACGTGCGGACTTGCGACAGCGGAGGTTTGATGGTCTGAATAAGTGCGGAAGGGCCGCCTAGGGACTACGTTTTCCGAGGTGCGGAGGTGCGCTAGGCGGACGTACCCCTAAGATAGAGGGTGCCCACCTATGTAATATTATATCGTATATATTATGATAATATATATATATATATATAATATATATATAATATTTTATATATAGTAGTATATATCTTATAATATTATATTTTAATTTAGCTTTCGGCTATTCTCATTCTGAATTGATATTTACACTTGAAAAAGAAGGATTTGGATTGACAATATTCGCCTAGTACTCTATATGGGTTTCATAGGTCATCTAGATGGAAAATAGTATAATTCAGATGTTCAATCCTCTGTTGACATTGCCTCTAAGAGTTGTTAGAATGATAATATAGTGTTTTACGATGAACAAATTTTATTTTTCCCCTGTAAGACTAATTTCATTCTACTCTTTACCATTCTGTTATCAAACTCTGAATACAATTATTTAGTACAGATAAATCTTGTAAGAGGATTTTATTGTCAGTCAAGATGTTCTTCAAACTTTATTCATTCTTACTCTGACATTTCAACGTTTCATTCTTAGTTCTATATTTTACATAAAATCAGATATATATTTATAAATTTGTTTATTCGTTTGGAAAAATTTTACAAGCAGATAATCTTTTTCATTTCGACATTTGAATCAAACATTTTCCTTGCTTTAGTATTATTAAATCTGATTTTTTGGACGTTTGCTTTAAATTCTGTCAAGATTGCTGTCAAGATTATCTGTTTGTGTAGCGCAAGTAATCATTCCATTGACGTATTCTCAATCCCCGTCTATGTGACTTGAAGTTCGTGCTCAAACTTGAATTATTTAAATTAGTACATCATACTTGAGATGAAGAAAGAGTCCCTGCCCTCGTTGGAGCTTGAGGTAGAAGGGGGGAAGGAAGTTGATGAGCACTGAATAGGTGGTAGTATTTATTGACGAAATTGAACATATCTTTTTAAATTGATTGACCATTGGCAAATTAAGTATTATAGTTGGACCATCCTTTAATATAGATTACGGAATAAATTTTCATCTGTTGTACATTTGAGCAACACATTATAGCAATATATATATATATATATATATATACTAATTATATATATAGTATACTAATAGTAGTAGTAGTATATATAGTATTTAGTTTTATAACTATATATAAAAAAAACTATGCAAAAATTTATTACTTCTAAAAAAATTATTAAATTATTATATATAATATATATTATATTATAGATATATTATATAATTTATATAGTTATATATCTATACTTATTATATATTATGATAATAAGTGCGGGTATTCATAATATAGTTACATAGTATATATAATATAATATATGATATTATGGGATTTGGTCAAAATGTTTAAGCCTAATTACACAGGCTTTAGAGAGATTTAATATGGATAGTACTTGAATATTAAATGTAAATTGCGAGCATATCATGAACGCAAACACCACTTACCAGCCCCAAGCACAATACAACAATCTAAAGCAAACACCACCAATATTATGAATAGAGAAAGAGTGAAAGTGCTTGATTTTGAAGATTTTAAGTTGCTATAAATATTAAGTAGAGTAATAACTATACACTAGATGAAAATACGATCCTATGAGTATCATAATTGCTAATATTACATATAAATAATTTTCTTTTATTATTAGAAAATAACTCTAAAAATATTTCCAATGGTGTTCGTATTGAAAAGTTGGCATAGATTTACTTGATTCTATGACACTTAAAAATATATTTAAAGTATTGGGATGAAAAGAACTCTTACGAACTTCTTATGGACAAGTGATGTGACAATCTAATTACAAGGTCGACACTTTGGGTGTGATCAGGAGAGTAAGAAGGGAATGTTTTTCTTTGAGGTGGGGCGGGCAGGTGTAGAAATTTTCCACTTCGGAGGCAACTGTTGCATAAGTGACAAAAAAAAAAAGATTTGAAACAAATGAAATTCTAAAATCAAGATCAAATGGAGGCGAGTTTATGATTGATTGGATTTCTATAAAAAAAATTATCGCAATGGTTTTATTTTATCAAACACATTTTTTTAGTTTTGTTGGATATTTGATTGCTGAAATCTCTCTACGGATATCAAAAAAAGCGCCCAATTGTTATGGCTTAAATTGTTGGAATTATGCAATTTTTTCATAAATTTTTTTGGTAATTTTGGTAATTTTTAGTAATTTTTGGCAATTTTTTTTAGTTCTAGTTTCAAGTCTATTCGACAAATTCGTAGGAGAAAAATGCAACAATGTCAGAAACGTTTTTTTTTTTTAAGGAAAAACATGGTTTGACATGTTTTTCTTCAAATTGAAAAAACAAACAATGATTAAACAGTATTTTTGCTCAAATTAAAAAAAATTTGATGCTTTGAACATTGTTTTTTTTCGTAGGCGAATATGAAAAAAAACTGTTTCCTGATATTGTTACTTTTCTTAAATGAAAAAAATACATGTTCAACTAGATCGAAGTACACCGGAGACCATTGAAAACACTAATTAAAGACAGCAATTTTCTTAATGTCATGAATGAAAAAAAAAAAACATGTGTTGTTCAACCTCTAAGCTCACAAATATCAAGACTGAAAACCCCCTCGTGTCGCCGCGCGCGACGTCGCGATGCGGGTAATATGTAGAAACAAATATTTCGATATGTATATCGATATTTTTTGAGGTAGTGGTGAGGTCGATATGAGGTCGATATATTTAAAGCGCCGACAAAGAACGTCTATTTTACCTATCAGAGAGTACTTGATCACGTAAAATTTGTTTAAATTCCGACTAATAAATGCACCGAATGAAGATAATACAGTGAGAGTAGTATATATATATATTATATATATATATATATATTATTATAATAATATATAGACTATATATATATATATATAGGTATATATATAATATATATAATATAATTATAATAATTATAAGTATATTTAATTCAGTTTGGTATTCTCTTTGAATATAATGAACACTTCAATTATAACTGATATCATTTGGTTGACATATTCGTCTAGTACTTGTAGGGTTCATAGATTTCATCTAGAATTGGACAATAAGATATATGATATAATAAACTCTTTGATATTTAATCTAAGAGTTGTTAAATTGATAAAGGGTGATTTAGATAAAAAAAAGATTTTATTTTTCCCTTGTAAAACTAATTTATACTACTCCTTATCATTCTGCTATCAAACTCTGTATACAATTATTTAGTACAGATAAATCTTGTAAGATGATTTTATTGTCAGTCAAGATTTTACAAATGTCAATTTTTGTACCATTTGACATTTCAACGTTCATTCTCTATTAATATTTTCTTGTAAAATGAATATATATTTTTATAAATTTGTTTATTCGTTTGGAAAATTTTTACAAGCAGATAATCTCTTTCATTTTGACATTTGAATCAAACATTTTCCTTGCTTTAGTATTATTAAATCTGATTTTTTGGACGTTTGCTTTAAATTCTGTCAAGATTTCTGTCAAGATTATCTGTTTGTGTAGCGCAAGTAATCATCCCATTGACGTATTCTCAATCCCCTTCTATGTGACTTGAAGTTCGTGCTCAAGCTTGAATTATTTAAATTGTACATCTACTTGAGATTGAAGAAAGAATCCCCCTCCTGGAGGTTGAGGTAGAAAAGGGGGGAGGAAGTTATGAGACATGGAATAGGTGGTATATTTATTGAACGAAATTGAAATATCTTTTTAAATTGATTGAAACCATTGGAGAGAGTAGAGGTATATATTTGACATTCTTAATATAGGATTTAACGGAAATGAATGCTTCTGTGTACATTGATAACCACCCCCCCCCCCCCCCCCCCCCCCCCCGCCGCCTGATCGGACATTACGCCATATATATAACTATTCATATATATATATATATATATATATATATATATATCATATATATATTATATATGATATTTTATTATTATATATATACATAAGCATTTAATATATATAATATATAATATATATACTATATATAATATAGTATATAATGAAAGGGCTTCGATTGGTTATATGTACACAGAAGCATTCATTTCCGTTAAATCTATATTTAAATGGTCAATATATACTTTATTTGCCAATGGTCAATCAATTTAAAAAGATATTTCAATTTCGTTCAATAAATATACCACCTATTCCATGTCTCATAACTTCCTCCCCCCTTTTCTACCTCAACCTCCAGGTGGGGGGATTCTCTCTTCAATCTCAAGTAGATGTACAATTTAAATAATTCAAGCTTGAGCACGAACTTCAAGTCACATAGAAGGGGATTGAGAATACGTCAATGGGATGATTACTTGCGCTACACAAACAGATAATCTTGACAGAAATCTTGACAGAATTTAAAGCAAACGTCCAAAAAATCAGATTTACTAATACTAAAGCAAGGAAAATGTTTGATTCAAATGTCGAAATGAAAAAGATTATCTGCTTGTAAAAATTTTCCAAACGAATAAACAAATTTATAAAAATATATATTCATTTTACAAGAAAAATAAATAGAGAATGAACGTTGAAATGTCAAATGGTACAAAAATTGACATTTGTAAAATCTTGACTGACAAGTAAAGTCAATCTTACAAAGATTATCTGTACTAAGATAATTGTATAAGAGCTGTGATAGAAAAATTGTAAGAGCAGTGGCTTATTAATTAGTATTTGAAAAGGAAAAATAAAATCTTATTTATCAAAGGAAACATGGTCATATAAAATTCAACTATAATAGAAACATTAAAAGAGGTTATTACATCATATATTAAACTATTTTGTCCAATCTAAATGACCTATGAACCCTACAAGTACTAGACGAATATATCAACCAAATAATATCAGTTATAATTGAAGTGTTCAATATATTCAAAGAGAAGTACCAGACTAAATCTAATATATTATATATATATTATATAATATACGTTTATATATTATATATACTATATATATAATATTTAATATATATATCATATATATTATATATACTAATTATAATATATATATATATAATATATATATATGGTAAAAGTTTAGTTTGGTGCCTAAGACGAGAGGTCGGATTTAACAAATTTTACGACAAGTACCCTCCTATGATAGGTAAATAGACGTTCTTGGCGCTTAAAATATGCGAATATATTCAAAAAATATCGATATAATATCGATATTTTTACTATTTAGAGGCTCGATTGGGCGGGACAGACTGAAGTCATTTTTTCATCATTTTATCAACATGTCAAAATCATGTTTTTTTTCATTTGAAGAAAAAACATGTCAAATTGGTGTTTTTCTATTTTGAAGATCAAACATGTCAGAAACATGTTTTTTAAATGAAGAAAAACATATGCAGGAAATGTTTTTTTCATTTGTAGAAAAAAACATGTCAGAAGCATTATTGTTTTTATTTTGAAAAAAAATATTGTCAAAGAACATTTTTTTTCAATTTGAGAAAAAATTGTCAGAAAAAATGTTTCCTTGAAAACGAAAGTGAGAAACGGTTGTCTGACTTGTTGTATTTGTGTTAACTTTGCTGTATTTCCATTTAGATATAGAGATTTGGTTGCCAAAATACCTGAAAAGTTACCAAAATTACCAAAAAATTATGAAAAATTGCATAATTACCCAGAAATTGCCAAAGAACACAAGTTGGGGTTTGTTTGATGATCGGCGTAGAGGATTTCGAGCAGATGGTAGAATTCCAAAGGCAAACTAAAAAAAGATTTTTGAAAATAAAAAAATTTCGATGAGAGTGTTTTTTTATAGAATTCCAGGATCACCAGAAACTTTTCAGGACGTTGTAGTTGGGATGATTAACACGATTTTTCTTTGTTTCAATCTTTGTTTTTTGATTAGCAACGAGTTTGCCTCCGAGAGGTGGAAAGAATTTTACAGTTTCAGGGGAAAAAGTTCTAGAATGTTGATTTCTCACACCCAAAGTGTCGAACGTGTAATTAGCTTTGTCACATCACTTGTCCATAAGAAGTTCGTAAAAGGATATAAAAGCATACATTAATATATTTTAAGTGTCATAGAATCAAGTAAATCTATGCCAACTTTTCAATACGAACACCATTGGAAATATTTTTAAAGAGTATTTTCTAAGTAATATAGGGAAAATATTTGAATTAAAATTAACATTATGATATATTATTAATAGTATTAGTATTATAATGCTAGTATTATAGTATTAGTATTACAATATTTCTAGAATTAAATTTGTTCACATGTGAAGGAAATTTCTTTTTTTCTGATTTATCATAATATTTTACTGAGGGATGAGCCTACCAAGGGTGGGGTTGCGGTGGCTTTTGGGGTAGGTAGTGGTGTTGGGGTTCAAGTATTAGTCGACGGAGTTTACAAGAATATATTTTGCATGGGCTAGAGAGTTCATTCATTAAACCCTTCTTTTATAGTTAGGTTGGCCAAATACTCTGAATACTACGGAATATTTATTTTTTATATAAATATATGTACCTATGTATATGTATGATTATCAAAAATTTAACAGGGATATAACTAAAGGTATATGAGACCAATATATACTTCATTCTTGTACAGTACTACAGATATAATCTATGAGAGATGTCATAAGTGAATACTAGTTCAACTAAACTAACGAAATATTTATATAGATATTACTATTTATATTATGTAAGTATAATCTCAGCATTTAAACTATAATGATGTATATAATGAAGGCGCGTATATGTATTACTTTATATAATAATTATGTATCTTAACTATCTACTCTCAACCTGCTAAAATAAAGCTACATACACATATTACTCATAACTATCACACAAATATATATATTATTATATATATATATATTAATAATATACTAATATATATTTAATATTATATATACTAATATTATATCATATTATTATATATATATATAAGTATAATATATAGTATTACATATAGTTTATTAATGTCGATTGGTATTATAATGTAGCACAGATAAGCATTATCATTTCGGTTTATAATATCTTATATTTTTATAATGGTCTAGATTTAAGTATTACCTTTCTTTAATTTTGTAAGTCAAATTTAAAAAGATATTATTCAAATCTTCGTCATAAAGTATATACCACCGTATTCATGTCTCATAACTTCCTCCCCCCTTTTCTACCTCAACCTCCAGGAGGGGGGGATTCTTTCTTCATTATATTTCAATAATTAGTACATTTATAATAATTCAAGTTTGTAGCACTCACGTAAACTGTCAAGCAATAGACGTAGGGATGAGAATACGTCAAATGGATATAATTGAATTACATTGTCTGAGCTTAACAATATCAAATAAGCAAGTCACAGCCTAAGTAAATTGCAAGATATTTTAAAAATGTCATAAACATCGCCACAACAGAATTGCATGAATTATGGCGTGAAAAGATATATGCACTTAAAGCAGGAATAATGTTTTTGAATTCAATATATGATCTCGAATATTTGAAAGAGATAATATTTCATTGTATGATTAAAGATCTTTTACGCGAAAACGCATAAAAAAAACAAAGATTTATAAAAAATACTATATTGATTGCTACAATAAAAACAATAATATATCGAAGAGAGTGCAAACGATTGAAATGTTTTACAAATGCGTGTCCTAAAATTTGTAAAATCTTAGGTACTTGACATAAAATCCGTTCTTACGAATAGACGTGTAGTATCTGTACTAAATATTAGTTATCTGAGTTAACGAGTGACGAAATGGGTAGTATTAAAGGTGTAGAAATAAAATTAGATTCCTCAGTTCAGGGGGGGAAAAAATAAAAATTTTTTCAATCTAAAAAACTATTTTCTCAATTGTCTAAAAACTCTTAGAGGAAATGTCGAAGAGTTAACATCATATATTAAACCTATATTGTCCAATCTAATGACCGTATGAGACCCTATATAAGTACTAGCGCGAATAATGTCAATCCACATAGATATCGGTTCACGTAAGTAATAGTGTTCGTTTATTCCAAAGTAGAACACCGCAAACTCAATAAAATATTAGTGGGATATAAGTTATATATATATTTATATTACCTATCTCATATATTATGATCTGTACCACATATATTATAGATACTCGACATATCTCATTCCTACCCTATATTAATTATTAATACGCTATCTCACATAACTCTCTCGTATCTAGTTTACTAATATCAGCAGCTGATGGCACCCCTCTCATTTAGGGGTAGTCCGTACGAGCGCACCTCGCACTCGAACCTCGGAAAAACGTAAGTGTACAGCTACGTCTCGCTCCGCACTTATTCGAGACATTACACCTCGAAAATCGGCCAAGTCCGCAGACGTCGCACGACCGCACTCCGCACCGTCTCCGCTCAATATGTGCGACTTCAACACAAAGATTTTATTTTAAATGACTAAAAAGTTTAATACTCCTCTCAAAAATTTATTATCAATATCATATGAAAATATTGAGTATGATATTTACAAATCGTCAAAGATTTCTCCAATTTCCTCCTCAATGTCGTCTTCAAAGGACAATGAGATTTCCCTTTACCTTTTCAAAAAAAAACATTAGTTTTCAAAATTAAAAGCAGTAAGGCTGACCTCTTTGCCCTTTCAAATATTCCCCCACCGAATTACTATATATTCGCTCTAGAGTCGCAGAACTAGGGAGAGGTTAGTTACTAATTTTATGACACAATTAACAAATTCTGCCTGTTGAAGGAGAAAGATGTTCCTTGAGTGAGAGGAGGTGTGGTGTTAGTTTTCACTTCCAGCAGGTCCTGCTAATTTAAGGTCGCTCACTAAAATCATTCTTCTTCCCCGACCATTCTGAAATACATTTTTGACCACCGCACCTTGTCTCACCCCCATAAGCCAATGGTCTATTTCTGCTCCAAGATTCATTTCAATGTTTAGCATCTGATGAAAGCTCGACTCCTAAAGAGTCCGATGCTAATTCTTAGTCTGTATTCAGCTCAGGTGTTTATCAGTATATTAGTTATATATATTATTTAATATTGCTATCTTTATAATTATATAATATATATATATATAATCTTATCATAGTATTTTATATATTCTCTTCTATATATTAACTATGTATATAAATATAATATATATATATATATATATATATTCACTTACTCAATAAATATAGTGGCTTATATCAGGCATATCCTGTATAATTGTTTATCCTTTTGTTTTAGTGAAGGTATTAAAGTGTTATTAATTTATTTATTATAATTTAAGGTTTTGCACCTAATTTATAGTACGTGATACTATACTATATCCTATTCAATAATTAGTAGTTTATAGTATTAGTTATGGGCTTATTACCACAACATTGATTATACGCTATTGCTAAGCTCTATATAGCAAATAAATACTCAATTAACTTGAACAGTTATAGATGAGGGATAATAGCCATATTAGTCTCCTATTAAAGGCCAAGTTTAACTGTTATTGTTTGGTTCTATATATCCTGTTTACTTTTTAAGAGGTTTTATTATTGTTATTGATTGTTATAATTAGTTAAAAAACAATCAAGTCTTAGAGCTAAGAAGCTCTATTTATTATTAGACAAACTCAAATAACAATTCTAATTTCTTTATATAACCAATAAGATTCTTAATAAGTGGACATATTTTTCCACTTTTGTTTAAAGGGCCGGCAACAAAAGAGCCGGAAACTTTTTTTGATTGCCAGCACGTATGCAGTCCGCTATTTCCTGAACGTCTCCGCACCTCGCGGGCTAGTCCCCCGCACCGATATTCTGGTAGATGGGTGCTGATGCGGTAGCTAGCGGACCTTAGACGACGTTACAAGAGCGAGGACAGTCGGCCCATAGCCCTCTGCACATCTAACTTATATATTATATCTATATAATATATTCTATATATATATAGTATAATATATAAGATATATATTATACTATTATATATAATCTATATATCACACTACTAGTATCTATATAACTCCTATATATGCTATACTATACTATATTATATATTATTCATATATGATTAACAATAATAGTTAAATAAAAGAGGAATGGTTAAAGGTAAAAAAATTAATATGATTACAGAAAAAACTTTAATATCAAACAAAATTCTATGCAAATACTTTAGAGAATATTGAAAAGTATTAATAATAAAAAAAACATTTAAAAGACACAATTGTTAAAGTAAAAGAATCACTCCAAATAAAACAAACGCATTTGTTAATTGGGAAACTCAGCAAACAACAGTCCACATTAACAAAAAACAATATCAATCTATAAACATTAATAACATCCAGCTTCGTGGATGCTGTTATACATAACGCCTTGAGATCAAACTGTAACTGAATTTAAGCAGGTTCCTCTCTACAGGCGATAATTTGGGGTCCATGTCTAGTGATCCACGATCAGTGGCCTCTTCCATAAAACTCCTTTTTTTGAGAGGTAGG
Source organism: Trachelipus rathkii (assembly GCA_015478945.1). Taxonomy (NCBI): domain Eukaryota; kingdom Metazoa; phylum Arthropoda; class Malacostraca; order Isopoda; family Trachelipodidae; genus Trachelipus; species Trachelipus rathkii. Next base: position 14,840 of record JABUQX010120835.1, on the reverse strand, counting down.
CCACTCTCTGGAGGCCTTACTGGAGACCCACCAGGGAGAGAGGGCATAGGTCAGTTCAGGAAGTGTTCCATAAGACACGCGTATATAGCTGAGAGGGACAGACACAAATCCATAAGCATGGATACAAACAAAGATCTTATATCCACTGCAGCTTACTCAACTCTCTCTCTCTCATCTCTCTCTCGTCTCTCTCTCTCCTCTTCATAAGAGTAAATCATGATTATACTCAAATATTATATTATATATAGTAATCTTTAAATAAATATATATTATATGATAAATATATATATATAATAGAGGTACCAGGAAGTTCAATATATTTATTTATCTTATATATTATTATAATATATACTATATATAACCATATATTTTTGAAGTATAGACTATTCAATGCCTGTAAAGCATCTTACAATAATAATCCCATATTTAAAGGTCAATTGATTCTGCTTTATCTGCTCTCGCATTTGTCAGATCATTTATTATGGAATACAGCGAACTAGGTCTTATGTGTCTTCTGTAAAATTATCTTCTTTCCAAGTACCGTTCTACTGATATAAGCATCCCTCCTCAACCTCATCTTACTAATCAATTCTCCCATCCTTCTAAGTCGGGGGATTTTGTTGCTTTCACGTGCGTATGACTTTCTCTTCCCCCTCTTCTTCTTTCTCGCCCAGTGTTTCAATAGGGGAGGGGGGATGGTTGTTACTGAAAAAAAATGGAAAAAAAACTCCCGTCCAACTTCAAAGGTCTTTCGCCTTCCCCATCTCCCCATTTCTACCCCACCCCTCTCCCGGCTCGGCATTGTTCTTTCTACCCCCCCCTTCCCGCTCTTTTCTCCAGGCTTAAGGTAGAGGGAGTTTTGTGACTTCATTGTTAATTGACAGAGAAAATGAAATAATTCAATTTATTACACAGGCACTTTGTTCAATTATGTTACAAAAACTATTTGGAATACATTTGTGAGATACTCGTCGGCTTTAAACACAAAAAAGAATAATTAAATATTAACAATTTGTAATAAAATAAACCATGACGATGTATTTATTATTATATTAAGTATAAACTATTAGCGAGTTATGTAAACTCTAACAAATAATCACGTATCTATTGCGCTTGTATAATATTATACTATAATATAATTACCTTTAACAGCCCAACTTTTAATTTCTTCTTTAAGTTATTAGACTGTGTCATTATAAAGCAATATTACCAAGTAAATATATATAATTATACCAATAGAGATATAATTGTAATATACTTATAATTATAATATACGATATAATATAATAAATATAACTATAACTATAATATAATATATAATAATATATATCTTATCAATATATACCATATCTATACTCCTGTACTTATATCTCTATATACATAATATAATATAGTCACTCATATACTATTCACCTTGGATATACTACTATCTTATATATATATATAGTATACTATATAATAATATTATTCTAAATTTCTATTTACCTCCTTTATTATCTTTTCTTAATAAACTCTTGATAATAAATTTCTCCTATAAAGTCAAGATTGTGTACTAAACAAAATGTTAAATTAATTACTTTAATTTTCATTAAAAAATATTTATTTTTATTTTAAATCGTTTAAATTTCTTCATTATATTTATTTTTATAAAATTTTAATTTATTTAATCTTTATTAGACACTTTTTTTATTTATTTTATATATTTCTCCATTTTCTTTTTTTGTATGAACTGACTTCGCTCTTCTTTAACATTCTTTGAGCGAAAAAGTTCTCAAATCAAGATAATACCTTAAGTCACAAGGTCAGACTGCACCATATCCCCCCCGCTAAGTGCGGGATGGTCATCTGTGCCTTTGATCCCACCCAACCTCTTCTGCGAGCCTTTGCTCCTCACCCCATTGATCCTATTGATTCACAAATACAATCTTTGACTCCCTGATCCACCTGAAAAACACCCCCTACCACTTAATTCCGTCACTCTTCAGAGCAAATTGTATTTCAAGGAAAGTATCGGTTCCGCTAGGTGCACGTGGGTGATCTTATTAAAGTCTACAGATTGCTTGTGTTAATTTGACTGAGAGAGTCAGAGAGAGAGTGAGAGATGAGAGATAGAGAGAGAGAGATGGACCAGGTCATGCGCACATATACCTTCGTCCGTTTTTGTATTTTATTTATTTATTTATTCGATGAGAGAGAGAAGAGAGAGCTATTAAATATTGAATGAGAGAGAGAAAGAGAGACGTAGAGAGAGAGAGAGATGATAGAGAGAGTGAGGAGAAGAGAGAAGAGTACTACGAGATCAGCAGATAGAGACGTTGATGAGTAGTGAATGAGAGGAAATGAGGAGATTCAAGGGGACTAATTTATTAATACATTTTTTAATAGCTGTTAGGGCATTTCACCAAAGCTATAAATTTCTATACAAGAATTTTTTAAGGTTTGCGAATGAATTCTCTTTCAAGATTATAACAGCGATAGTCTTAATAATACGCCACACACACAAATATATATATATAAGTATATACTATCTTATTAATACTTAAAAAAAAAACATTTATTAACTCTTTTTAAAATAGCTCATAATTAAGCTTTGTTATTATCTTATAATATGATATATATTATATAAATATTTTATTATAAAAGGTAAGTTCCCGTTATCTTAAAAATTCTTGTTAAGACAGTCCAGTGAAATGTATAAAAATGCTTAAACTAACTTTGTGTTTTTACGCCTGAATAACAATTTACTTTGAGCAGGAAACCCCTTTTTCTGAATTTATTTTAGGGACAAAAAATTCATTCAACCAAGTATATTTCCTTTTAATCTATCCATCCCAAAAAATAAAATAACAAAAAAATAAGGTTTGGAAACTTCCTTAGCGATTATAAGTGAATCGTTCTCTAGAGGATACAGCTCTAACCTATAAAATGATATATATATTTTATATATACTTACATTATAGACCTTCTCCTATATATGATCAGGTATTCATATTATATCTGCATACATATAGCGTATATTAAATATATTACATTATTATATCATATTAAATATAAATAATATTTATAAGTTAACTATTTAATATATATACTTTATAATTATACTACTTTATATATATACTTAATATCATTATATATTGATACTATATAATATATTCATATTAATCACTTATATATATATTATAGACGTATTATACTATTAATATAATAATGATATATAGGGCTAAACATTACATAATATTATATTATCTAATATATTATATACGTTATCTATAAACAAACATACATTATTATTTAATATATCGTCACTGGTAATATATAATTGCTATACTAGTAACTATTTACTCATATTCTACTCTCATAATTATATTATATCCACCATATGATCATATGATAAACCACTCAATCATACTATATATAATATTTATAGTCATTATATATATATATATACTATCTTATACCTCATTACTTATATATATTATATATACCTATTATAATATTTATGATATATCGTATTCATATATATCTATATTTAATTATATTATTTATTATATATATAACTTATATATAATATAATACTATAATTATATATATAACTATATATAGATAGTTTATATAATTTAATATACTATATATAATCATATGTTAAATATCTTAATATTAATATTATATATGTTTCTGCGGTGCTAAAAATTGAGATTTAGACCGCCGTGTGCGGATTATGAAGATGTATTCTTCGCATGGCTTCTTGAGCTTGGAAGCCTTTCTTTCTAGCCTTTTTTTCTTTACTTTCCCCCATGGGAACCGTTTCGGTCAGGAGTTAGTTCAAAAATACATAATCGGGCCGCATTTACAGCATCACTGGCATGTACATTGCCGGTACACGAGTTTAGAATGTGAAAATATGATATCACTTAAAAATGAGGTTAGTATCGTATAGTAACTGATATAAATAATAGATTATATATTTAATTATATTAGTATAATTATTATTAATGTTAAAATTATCATAATTTATAAAATAGACATAAATATGATCCGTTACCTTATCAATGATAAGTATAATATAATTAATACACTATATATATATGATATTATAAGTATTAAAATATATATGTAAATATTATAAGAAACCGGGATATAAAATATAATTCACGTCGATTTATAAGAGGTACTATTATCTTATAAATATTGATTTTTTACTATTAAAGTATTTTATATAAATAATAATAATATTTATTTTACTTATAATTTAAAACCCATAAAATTTTTTTATAATTTAATTATTAGATATCATTATTATTAATAAATATAAATAGTAATGTAAAAATTATACGGGATATTTAATATCCTATTTACTCTTAAATATTTTTAAGAGAAATATCTGACGTAGGACAGTCACGAATCGAATCAACAGTCAGCTACTACGCACGATGCACTAGTGGCTGTACCGAAATCGCATAAGAAATTAACTGCTCTAGCGGTAATTAATATATACTCCCGATAACTGCCAGTTAATTTCCAAATATTATACAACTGTAGAAGTGCCACTCTTGCTTTACTTATTCCCTTTTCCACCTCCTCCTCTGCCCCACCTTTATTACACTTCCCAAACACATAAAATTTTCTACCTTCTCCAACTTTCCCGACCCAATTTAAAGACATCTTCTTTACCATTTATTTTCATTCTTTTAATTTTTCCTCTGTTTATCCTTAAACCTATTCCTTTTCTTCCTCCTCTAGGCAGTTCATGTATTTTCTCCTTTGTGACAAAAAGCATACATTATTGGATCCTCAAGAACATCCATCACCCCGTATCCTATTCCCTTCCTTCCAATATGTCACCCCTCATTTCCTCATCTATTACCATCAAGAAAATAATAAGCAACAAGAGACAATTTTGTTGCACCCTGAGCACGTTGTGAATAACTCTGTCAAGTCATGCTCAGCTTTACATTAATAGTTTCTCTATAACTTTTTCATGATTCTGTTAATTTTCTCTGTCAATGCATACCTTCTTATCAATTTCCACACCGTCTCTCATCAATACCTTCTCATTAGTTTCTACATCTCCTCTCTTGCATCTTATAAATCTCAAAAGATGTTCTCCATCCCCTTTTTATGACAAAATGGTATATCTGGTTTTGTGTTCTACCATCTGAAGACTCCCATGTGACCTTGTGACATTCTTTATGTGGGAACAACGTTTCCGCTAATCACCAGATCAAACTCCTCGTAAAAATCCACAAACCATCGTCTATGCTTGTTTCTTTCCCCAACCTCATCTCATTACTTTGGAGTGATTGCTATTATCTGCTCCAACATTGGCATAAAATCTCGCCAAACGATCAGGATATCCCTTCTCTTCACTCCCTCACAACTTCCTTCAGCTTCTCATAAGAGTCCTAAGTATTCTACTTCTTCTACTTTCTTTTCTAACACATCTGTAAGGCATAACATTGTATAACCGTCACCGGACTTACTCTGGTCTTAAGCCTTGCTTCAATTATTCTCGCTGAGACCGGCTCTTTTTCCATCATACTATCCACCATTTCCCAATAACCACAAATCCACCCCACGCCTCTCTTTGCACCTACCCATGATCTCTACGCAGAGTACAAGGACTTCCTTCTTGAGCTCACTATCACCTCACCCCTTCCATTTAATCTCAACTCGTTCAATCCCATCAACCCCACCGCGTACCTCTCTGTTTCCTTCATCACCTGATGTAATCTCGATGGTTCAAAATGAGTTTGCATATTCCAACTTCCAGATTTGGTCCGTGTTTTCATGCCGGGCTTGTCAGCAATGAATATGTTCGGTTTGTCACATTAGTTGTAATTGGTCATTTTAGGTCACCTAGCTGATCCCACTGGTTGGGTTGTTTCCTTAGGTCATCTGGGCATGCCCTACTTGTTTTTTGGGTCCGCGGGCTGGAACCACTTCTTCAATTCCCAATCCTTCACCTGGGTACACACCCGATTCAGGGCAAGCAACCTGACGCTGGTTACTTTTTAAAAGTGTACCTATAATTACGTTTTGCATTCTAAATCACAAAAGCTTAACTTGTTTAAAGTAAATAAGGTTTCCTTTAACTTAAGACTATAATAATAATAGTTAATTATTTTGTCGTTCATATTAAATCCGTAAATTATATGAATGCTTTGAGTAAAGCTATTTATGCTGTTTTAATCGTGATGTTATGTTTTAATTATTTTGTTGTTTAAATTACGATGTTTTATTTTATAGTTTTAATATTTATTTTCTTACAGAACTTTTCAAGTAATGGAAAGCATGAAAATAAGAGTTCTTTTAAGAGAGAACTTCAAGCGTCAAGCAAATCTAAGTTGGAAAATCACTTAGTCTCTCCTAATGAAACAAAGTTTAAATGTTCCCACTGCAATTATGTAGCTAAAGATAAGAAATATTTGAGAAAACATATTGTAAAACACAGCAATCCAAAATCGTTTAAATGTTCCGAATGCAATTATGAAAGTAATTGGCAATACAATTTGAAAGAGCATCTTCTAAAACACAGGAACCCAGATATGTTTAAATGTCCTCACTGCGATTATAAAAGTATTCGGAGTTCAAATTTGAAAACTCATCTATTACAACATAGAACTACAAAATTGTACAACTGTCCGGAATGTTCTTTTGAAACCAATTACAAACACCTCTTAAAATCACATGTGAAAGTGCATGAAAAGAATTGTATATTTAAATTTGTAATTATTTAAATGATCTGAAAAGCTATGAGTGTAATTATTATTAGTGATGTACCGAGACCGGGACTCGGATACGGTAAGTCTGCCAAATTCAGCCTAGTCCACTAATGAAGAACATATACCTGAACTTATTTTAAGTTTTTTTTTTTTTTTATTTATATATATATATATATATATATATATCAAATATTATATATATATATATAATATATATATATATATCACAAAACCTCTTTCATACTCATACTTTCTTATTGATAAGCTGTGATAAGGAATATTCTCTTCCTTTAATTAATAAACTTTTTGGTTCATCCAATTTATTATATACCTTATTTTTATAATTATTTCTTAGAACGTGTATTACAAACAGCCCCTCGTATTTCCTTTTTAAAATAATTTAATATATATATATTATATATAGTATATATATAATATATATATATATATATATATATATAATTATATATATATATATTATATATATATATATATATAACACTCCTTTATTTCCAGTGCGTCATGTGCACAGGCAACAGAAAAGTAGTAAAGAAAATGACAGGTTGAAAAGAAAGCCCAGTCTTACCGCCCTTTAGTACCTTTTAGTGAGATGTCGCAGTCAGAAAAATCCACCCTATGCTTCACGAGACTGCGACGGGGACCCTCACTATGGCATTCCTTGGGGTTTTTTTTTTTCCCCAATATGTAGGGGTTTCTCCCTAGCTCAGCGTGGGCCACGACCATTACCTCTTCACAAACCTCCTCCATTCACTCAATTATGGCCACCTTTCTTCTCGCCTCTGCCAAACTCTCATTTCTCTCCTTCAGGCATTAATTTACTGACTCAATGCACTCTCTCTTCGGTCTCTCAGCTGGTCGATTCCCAACACACTCACCAGTCTATCGCTTAACCAACCGACTATCATCCATCCTTTCCATATGACCAAACCATCTCTATGTACTCTAGTTTATTCTCTCATTTAGGCATTTCTTCATACCACACAATTCTAATGCGTTCATTCCTCATTTTATCAATTCTTCTCACACCTAATGCGCCCCTAAGATTGTCCAACTGAACACTTGTTCTTAGATCTATACCTCTTATTACAGACCATTGTTTCACTACTATATGTTAACACAGGTAACAACATATCCTTATGCAAAATCCCAGCGCATTTAAGACTCGGCCCCTTTACATCCACCAAGGATTTAATTGCACCAGCCACCTTCCTACCATTCACAAATTTCCTAATACACTCTGCATCATCAGTTTCCCTTTCATCCAACATATATTCTAAATATTTAAATTCAAATACTTGTTCCAGTGGCTCACCATCTAACATGACTTCACACCGGGGACTCTCTTCATTCACTACCATAATCTTAATCTTATCTACATTTACTTTCAAACCCCTCCTTTTACAAGCCCTGTCAAACCCCTCTACCAACCATCTAAAATTTTCTTCAGATTCACCACATAAAACCAAATTATCAACATACAATAAGCAGGGCACCCTCTACTCTCTTCCATTCTCCATCATTCTAACACATTCCCTGCCACCCCTACCTCTAATTCTTTCATAACTCCATCCATATACAAATTAAATAACCAAGGAGACATAACACACCATTGCCTCACTCCGTTATTAGTATTAAACCAATCACTTCCAACTTCATTTATTCTTACACACGTTCACTATCATCATACATACTTTTGATTCCATTCAGAAGCCTACCACCAACACCACGTATCACTAGCACCTGTCACAGAGCTCCCCTTTTAATCCTGTCACACGCCGGTTGCAAATCCATAAAACCTAAATACAATTTATTCTCTCATTTTCTCAATCATTTGTTTCAATATAAAAATTTGATCCGTACATCCTCTATCACTTCTAAATGCGCCTTGTTCTTCACCAATCAGTCCTTCAGCCACTCGACATGCTCTTTCAACCAAAATACCATCACATATCTTCCCTACGACTCTTAATAAACTAATTCCTATATTTACTTATATAAGGGTACTATTAATGTTCTCCAATCTCTCGGAACTATACCCTCCATAAACGCTTTGTTGCACAACTTTCAAATTCATTCAATCACCATCTCGAATCCATTCTTGATTATATATATATATATATATATATATATATAATATATATATATATATATATATATATATATATATATATATAATATATATACAGTAAGCGGCGCTTAGGTCTTCGGGGCCCTCCCGCAAGAATTTTGCTGGGGCTCTCCCAATTTTATATATATATATATATATATATATATATACTATATATATATATATATATATATATATAATATATACTCTATACTATATATATATACTATATATATAATATATATATATTATATACCTGTGTCATACAAATTTCATCATTATATATTTAAAAGATTACAAGTGATTTACTGGGCTTTAATTTTCATTACAAATTGCATGTTACCCTCCTACTCACATATCTATATATATATACTATTATAGTATGTATATATATATATATATACTATATATTTATATACTAACTCATACTATAATATATATATATATATTATATAAATATATATATATATATATATATAATATATAAACATATATAGATATATATTATATATATATATATATCATAATATATATATACTAATATTATATATATATAATATACTATATATAATATATATAGTATATAATATATATATATATATATAATTAAATATATATATTACCTCTTTAAATTTTTCCTAATCTTCGCTTTTTTTGAAGAAGAAATACGTTGACTGCTTGATCAATATTAATTGCTCGTGTTTCTTCATGCTCGATACTCAGAATTGCCAAAGTCGCTCAGTCTTGACTGGCTCATAGTACTTCTCAAGTAATTTTTTATAAGTTTTAATTTGGAGAAGCTTCTCTCTGCCGTGCTGTTGTAACTGGTAGAGTAAAATATAGCTGTATTGTTGCTATTAGTTCGGTAAAGCTACTTAACAAGAAGCCGTTTTCTTGTGATGGTGGCTTTGGAGCAACTTACCTCTGATATTTCTTTTCGTATCGATCTCCTTTAGCTAATAACTTCTAAATAATAACAACTTTCATAAATTAGGGATTGCAAGGTAATGTCACTGGGGTATTTTGCTTATGAGGATGTTTACTTTTCTGAAATTTCCTCCTCAGTCAGTTTGTTAAGCTTTTTGTTCCAAAAATGAAAGTTTTCTGCAAAACCGTCGTAAAAACTAACGAATTTTTGATCTGATTAATTGCAATATCAGCGATGTATTAAATATATTTATTTCAAAAGTTTCAAAGGATTGTCTATTCCTGTAGTCCGATGCTATTTCATCAAAATAACGCTTAACAGTTTGTCTGCGTTTCTGTTTTAGTTCACATGAAATATTCCATTTAAGTACCAATTGCTTTGCTTCAAGAAGAATTCGGAGAAGTTTCTCCTCAAATGTTGTAATTCTTCATTGGCGTGACTCAGGAAGAAACATGCTTTATGAAGTTCAGCTGACTTCTTTTGTACACTTTCAGATGCTCTGCTACTGTTTACAAGAATTTTGTTTTGTAGGGTGATCATTAGTATAAACTGAAAGGAGTCCAGATGTTTCCTAATGACAAGGGCCTGTTCTACTTCCAGTTTATTGTGACTAGACAGTATAATTTTAGTTAGGCACTTCATTACACATTGAAAGTTTTTTTTCAATGCCAAAAGCCAATCATTTCGTGATTCCCATCTTGTCGGACACAACTTTTTGATAATCTTTTTCCTTGCTAGTTCTCCTTCTAGTGTTTTGTTGAGAGCTTGCCAACGGGGTAAACTTCCGCTAAAGAAAACATACGTTTGCTGAACAATATCATAAAATTGACTAACCTAGATAATGTTTAGAGACTGAATCATTCAGCACAAGATTCGGGTTATGTGCTGCACAATGTACGTACTCAGCTGTTGGAACTATATTTTTAATTCTTTTCTGTAGTCCAGTGTACTGTCCACTCATTTTAGACGAGCCAATCGTAGATTTGTCCTCGACATTTTTGAATACCAATTCCATTTTCCTTCAAATATAACAATATTGAATTCTCAAACGTTTCACTTGTTTGATCACTAACTTCTACGAAACCCAAAAACGACTCGTGTATCTGCAGAGAATTTTCACCGGGATTTTTTTTTCTGTCAGTGTTGTATATCTAATCACGATACTCAACTGATCTCTTTTGGAGATATCTTGTGTGGTGTCTTCAATTAATGAATAATACGGAGCTGAGGTTATTCTGAATAATAATGTTTTCCTAACTGAACATGCAAGTAAACTAATCATGTCATTTGTATTTCATGATGTAAATACTTGTTCTACTTTTCTTATTTCTAAGTGAGCTCTAAGTAAAGAGTCATATTGAGAGAGTAGATCAACAATATCAAAAAGTTTCCAGACTCGGAACCAATTGATTCTGTATTTTCTCTATGACCACGAAATGGTAATGAACACATTGCCAGTGTTCTCACCACATCGATAATGCGGGTAAAAAATTTCTTTCCACTTCCGATGATCCTCCGAGAGTTGATCAACGATAGTTTTATCTTTCTTCCACATAACATAAGTCATAAAAGCGTGTAAATGTGATTGCTAAATTCATGTTTTTTAATTTTTTACTAAGCCCCTTGCATATCACGAATGCCTATACGCCAACTTCTTGATTCAGGGCATTCATTAACAGCCAGACAACGGCTCACAATAAACAGCATTCTAATCTGGAGGAATAACAAGCCAATATGCTTTTCGTTTTTGCCAGTTTATTAGTTAAACTTGCATTATGAATAATTATTCTTAGCACTGAATGATCTTTTTGAAATTATAATCCTTAGGAAAAGGAACCTAAGGACGGAATTGGTTCACCCAGGCTAAAATTTTTCTCTAGGCTTCCTTAGAACAGAGGCATAGGAAAAATCCAATTTCATTTTGGGATTTATTTTTATATGAAATCTTAGCCACGGTAGAGTTTTCGATAACTCATCTATCAACGTCATTGTTAACGTCGGTTTCACATTCTTTTGAACTATCCTTTAACTCTTGTGTACTTCTAATTTCAATAAGGTTCACAGAGCTTCGATGTAGAAGCAATACAATCAATATTTAACTCGGACGCAGGATTTTTGAAAAATGAATCAATCTTTGGAAGTTTTGCTACATTTTCGACTGTCTGATTTTTCTTTTTTTCTTTTTTGCGAACCACTCAAATAGCATCGTTTATCCGACATTATTTCTATTATTAAATTATTATTCATTATAGATATATATATTATATATTATTACTATTATATATATATATATATATATATATATATATATATATAATATAACTATATATTATATAATACTATATATTATATATATATATATATATTATATGGCCGAGCGTTTACATAGCCGTCATTATGTATTCTTAAAGCCATTATACTGCTACAGTAAAAAGCGAATACATATTTTGGAACTCAGCGTAAAATTTAAGCTATGAAAAGTATTATTTAAGATACATTTTAATGTAAATAAATGAGTAATAAATAACAATTTAATATGTTCAATTAATTAAAAAATTCTATCAAACATCTGCCATCTCTAAAAACAGTTCATTATAACGGGGTCATAAAAATTATTGTAACGGGGTCTGAAATCGCTAAATCTCTCTCACGTGCACAAAAATAAATAAACTATATATATGATACTATATATATATATATATATATATATATATTAATATATATATATATATATATTATATATATATATATATAATATATATATATATACTATATATATTTATATATATATAATATATATATATACGGCACATCTAGAGGGCTCGGCCGACGGGAACATAATTATATTATGCATATAATTCTTACAAAAATGTAAAAAAAAAAAGTAAAGGACTACAGATTTAATGAATACCTAATAATACAAGTAATAAAATAATAATAAACATTTAAAAAAGGATTTACTTTTGGTCAATTACTAGGGTAATATAAAACTTTTTCCAGTAATTAAAAAAAAATACGCAAGAAAACGAGCCATTAAATTCACATGTACCAAAATAAGCATGGTTTGTATACATGGAGTTCTAAGTTTTATTTCAAACTTTTTTTTAAACTCTTTTTTAAAAATTTTTTTATAAGTGTAACATAAAATAAATTATAGGATGAGTCCAAAAGATGTATTCATTTTTACTGTAGTCCGAAAGGTTTTTAAGATACATTAAATTTTTATCTTATGTAAACGCTATTTATATATATAATATATATATATATATATATATATATATAATATAATAATATATTATATATATATATATATATATATATATAATATATATATTATAGATATATATATATATAATAAATAAAAAGTAATCCAATGAAGCCGAACAGAAACACATAACACATCACCACTATTTAATAACAATGAGGTGATTGCATATGTCATTTAACACATATTTATAAAAAAAAATAAAGAGAGAATTCTCCCCCCGCCCCCGCCTGATCGCCATCATTCTATAGTGTAAGGTATGACCCCGCCTGATCGCCACAATTATATAGTTAAAAAGGTAGCCTATATACAACCCCTGATATTCGATCTCTCATCATTTTGGCGAAGAGTCGACCGAAAATTGAGAATATTTCCGGCATATTCCGTACCTTTTATGTTTTTTTCATATGCACGGTAACCCGAAAACACTTCGTTATTTTATTTTAAAAGAAAATTTTCTATCTGCGATGAATTTTTTTTTTTGTGAAAACTTGTCTTTTGTTTATTAACAAATGAGAAGAAATTAATTTTTTCGTTTGGTTTCACAGTTGGCTCCGTAAGGGGCCCCTCGAACTCCGGGGCCCCCCCGCCCCGCGGACCCTGCGGGCCCGTTATCGACGCCACTGTATATATAATATATATGATATAATATATATATATATATAACTATCATTATTCTCTTTTGTATATAATATATATATATATATATATAATCTAATCATTCTTGTATCATATATATATTATATATATATATATATATTGTTTTTTGTTTGTTTGTTTGTTTTTGAGTGCATGTACAGGCACAATCTCGGCGCACTAAGAAGCTGCAGACCTGATTTAACCAAACCAAGGGATTTCGCCTAGACGAAACCTAAAAGATCGGAATAAACTAAAAACATTGAACTATCATGTTTTATGGAAAATGCCTAATTCGGAAAGGAAAACGAAGACAGCGGCACTATTAAATGTTGGTGATTCCGCGAGAATACTAGTCAGTTTGGTGCGGGGGGAGGGCGCCCCGATATCCGGAAAGAATTTGCGTCGGACAGTCAGCAAAGAGATAATGTATAGACATCAGGGTATGAACGTGAAAAAAAATTAACAATGGAGGTGGGGAGAACCCCGGACATATAGTGACCATGAATGAGCAAGGTGTGGCCGATAAGAAGACGGGCCAAAATAGTCTCCTGCAGACGGTTTCTTCGAAAAGCGGATGACCAAGACCCCAACTGGGGCTTGATCCCACGAAGCTTGGAATCACGGTGGTCAGAGCTGCAACATTTCTGCCAAAGAACTCTGAAACCCAGGCGAGGTTGATGTTAAAGTCTGAGGAAGGAAGGTAGCCACTTCCAATGATAAGGGGAATAAAACTTGAAATTCGGTGGCGATCAGTTGAAGCCACCTTGGCTTCCCTGTCGGCCGTTTCATTCCCAGCCGCCCCCACATGGGAGGGAATCCAGCACAAAGTGACCCGCTTCATTCTGGTGTGAAGTCGATGGAGGAATCGTTGAAAAACCAACACAAGAGGATTTTTGGATAGAGGACCTGTAGGGCCTGTAGGGCACTACGAGAGGCACCGACTGTGATAAAAAGAATCCTAGAGAGTACCATTAAAATGGCAAACAGCCCCGCCGTGATTGTCGAGGCAAAACGTGAGAGGGACTGAGTTAGAGTGGGGTTCGGGAAAACCGCAGAAGCGCCAACTCCAGTGATCATTTTAGAGCCGTCCGTGTAGACTGGGATAGAGCCGCAATGGACCCCCGAATGCGACAAAAAGGAAGCCCGAAGCTCTGATGG